>VWZP01006719.1:1484530-1555703 GCA_013396995.1 Dicaeum eximium
CGGGGTGCGGGAGGAGGCGCTGCCCCCAGGGCCGCGCGTCCCCGAGGACGTGGCTGTGGCGGCCCAGGGCGCGGGGAGGAGGGGGAGGGGGGCGTGGGGGGCGAAAGCCTCTGTGCTCCAGGCACGGGGCAGATGGCTTCCGACAGCGGGGATGCTCGTCGGTGCGAATGGCAAACCCCACCCGGGCCCTGTCCTGTTAAAAAAAGAGAAAGACAGCATCCTTTGCTCCGCGGCGCAAAGATCCGACTCCTCTAGGGCGAAAGGTGCCTCGTTGCCCCACAGCCTTATCTCCCTTCTCCTGGCCGCGGGGAGCGGCAGGAAATCGGGGCAGCTGCCGGCAGCTGCTGGCGATGTCTCGAAAGCCGCAAGCAGGGTCACGGCCGGTGCCGCGCTCCCACCACCGTGTCCCCGAGGTGGCGTAACCCGGGGAGGGGGGTTCATGGGCTTATCCACAGCCTCTTCCTTTGCTCCCACCTGTCATCTCTAGTTTTTCTTAATTTCTTTGCTGTCCGCCCACCCCATCCTCTACAGCTGGAGCGACCGAGTCCCTAAGGACAAAAAACTCCTCCTTCGCGAAAGCACGGAGAGTTTGAACCCCGGGAGGACATCTTCTGCCCCCTGCCCCTGACCCGGGCTTTCCCAGCGCCGCGCTTTCCGCGGGGCTTTCGACGAGCCCTGGGCACCGGATTGGGCTCCGCGGGGGCGGTGCGGCGCCGCGCTACCCCCCAGGAGCTGCGCTGGGAGGTGGGATGCGCCGGGGAAGAGCTCGACATCAGGGAGACGAGACCCGGGAAAAGGGCTTTTAAGGAAATTCTTCCTCGGTGATGTGAGGTGGGGTGGGAGGGACGGAGCCCCTCTTTGCTCCGGGAGGGAGAGACCTATCCGCACACGCTGATCAGGTCATCGCAGTGCAGCAGGTGCTTCCGAACCCCTTCGCTTCTTCCCCCGCTCCGTCTCTCAGAGCAGCGCCCGAAGGAGCCCACAGACACTACCTTAATAGCCGTAATAATTAAAAACAACAACAACAACAAAAACTCCTTCTGCCTGGCCTTAATGATCCTTTACACACATTTCCCAGCCTCCCCCTCCCCCATCCCCCCAGTGAAGGGCAGTGATTATTCGCACTCCTCTGTTTGCCGAGAGCGCAGCCTGATGAAAGGACTTTATCCTCGAGTGACTCCATCTCTTGCTCCTCCTCCTCTCCCCAGCCTCGCTTCGCTCTCAGCCCTAATTGGGCTCTTGCTAATATGATTAAAGCCCAGTTAAATGTTTCTTGATAAATCTTGTCAAGAGAGGATCCCCCTCCGTCCCCTCCCCTCTCTGTCGGTTGTCAGAAGCCCGGTTATAGACAGGACATGCCCGGCTCCTGCTGTTCGTACTCTGGTGGGAAGTTGGCATTTCACAATTGTTCCTTTTAACAGTGCTGTTTTGGAGCCGGTCCTGGGGATTGTTCCTCTTCAGGCCAGGCTTGCTGATAAGAACCGCCCGTGGCTTTTATGTAACACGTTAGGATTTGGTCCTGGTCCCAAAATCGCACTGTTTCTTTAGCCTTTTATTTCATACCCACCCTCCCCCTCCTGCTCTCGCTGCTCTTAGTAGCCTGTTCCCGGAAAGGCTCTCGCTCGATGCGAGCCGGCCAGGCGCGATCGCCCCTGTAAAAGCCGTGCAGGTCCCGGCGGAGCTGCGCGGGGGCGGAAGGTGCGCACCGGGGGCTGGTCCCGCACAGCGGCCGCTCCCGCCCCCGCTTCCCGGGAAAAGCCCGCTTCCTTCGGCTCCTCTCTCCGCGCTCGGAGCCTTTGGGAGAGGCTCTCCCCTTTACTGCCCCTCGTTCTGTGAGGCGCCCCGATCCCCCGCAAGTTTTGCGGCAGCAACGCGGCAGCGAGCGCTCTCTGCCCTTCACCTGCGGCTGTTTCCTTGTGGTTTCACTGCAATTGTACTCGGGGGTTAAACCCCACCCCGCCCCCGTTATCCCTGGGGGAATGTGGTTGAATTCGTAGGAATTAGGAACCAGCAGTCGGCGTTGGAGGGTGAGGGTGGTCCCCCGGGCACCGGGGCCCCTGCGGCCAGCCACGGGCTGGCAGCGCTGCGCCGGTGCTGGCGGCGCCGACCGGCTCGGCCCCCATTCGCGGGGGGCTCGCTGGTGGGCCTGTTGGCTAGCTCCGACTTTGATGTTCAGTTTTCTTTGGGGTTTCAGAGGTCCGGCAGGGTCTTTTCGAGGGTGTTTGGTGGTTGCTGCTTCAGCCTTACTGGGTTTGGAGGCTGCGGGGGCTGTAGTTGTCGAAGGGGGGATGGGGACGGGCTGTTTGCTCCCCTGTCGAGCCACGGCCTGGAAGCTCTTCGGTCCGCGGCTGGAGGTGGTATTCCCGATGGCACACCTGGCCCTGGCTCCAGCCCGCTCCCCGCGTGCCGGCAGAGAGCTGCTGCCACACCGCATTTCCACGGGGGGCAGGCACTGCCTTCACCAGTGGGAAGCAGGGACAGGGGTGGCCGAGGGACACGGACCGCTGCCTCTGTCCCACACCCCGGCGTAGTGCTCCCGAATCCCTCCCGCTCGCCACCGTTTCAGCCCCACAGGCTGCTTCTCTCCGTTCCCGAGGCTCTCCCGGAGACAGGCGGCAGCGCGCTGCCCGTCCGCCCTCGGGGCCGTCGCTGCGGGGACGGGCCTGCGGGAGGCAGCGGAGGAGAAAGGTCAAAACCAAAAAAACGAAAAATCACCCCCAGCCCTGGGGAACGCAGCTCCAACAAAGGCGCTTGTTCCACGGGCAGGGGAAAACCCGAGCCAAGGGGCAAAACAGCGATCTCCCTCCCCGCCGGGCGCCGCTGCCTCCTCCGGGCGGCGGAGCGCGGAGCGCGGGGCTGAGCCCGGGGCCGCGGGCGGGGGGCGCGGGGCTCAGCCCGGGCGGGGACCTGCGTCCCGCAGAGGTTTCTCCGCCTTAGTTCGACCCAGCGGAGCGCCGGCCCTCCTCAGGTGAAGTTTCAGCCGCGGATTGAGGATGGTTCCCTCTCCCTGCTCGTTCCTTCCCTTCTCCCCTGTGTGTTCTCCCACCGGGGGGGGTCTGGGCTAGTGCGAGACCACAAGAGCTGCGGCCCCTTTGGCCCGGGACTGCGGATTTACCCGAGAAGAGTCCTAAATAAGCAGCTGTTTGTGCTCTAGCTGGAACGCTGGAGGCTTTCTAAGAATGGCGCTTTTCTTACACGAGGGTTGGGGTTTTTTTTAATTTAATTTTATTTTTATTGGTACATCGAACCAGCCTACAGCATTGCTGGCGTCTTTCCACCAGGTGTCTGGGGCTCAGAAAAAAATTCAAATTAATCTGAAAATTGTGAGACAGTTTCCCTCCCCTTCTCCCAAATAAAATATGAGAAAGAATTGGTACAAACTGTCCAGGAAGGAATTCAAGATGGACAAAGAAAAGCACCTTCACTCAGCCAGAGTGGTGAGGACCCAGAAAGGCCTTCCGCGGTCAGGAAGGAATCAAAGCACCTGGAAGATGGAATTTGACTGGTTTGAGAACCAGCTTCTGAGATGTGGTTACCACCCACAGCAAGGATTTTGACCCCATGATCCAAAATATCCCTTCTAATACTCTTCCTAAAAAATAATAATTTGCCTTTCTATGCACCAAAAAATTTTTTCAAGTACATTGCACACATTAAAGTACTCTGCTTCATGGTACTCTTGTTGGTATGAGTCCCTATTCCCATTCTACAGAGGAGTGAACTGGTTTGCTCCAGGGGTCACGCTTGGAGCTGGGGACACTTGCTCAGTCCTGAGACTCCGAGCTCCCAGCACCACGCAGGGCTGCTCTGCTCACTGAAGTCCCCTGTGACACTGATGCTGTTAGGAATTGAGAGAAGGCTGTCTGCAAATACAAGGGGCTGCTTTGCAAGATGCAGGAAACACCAATTCTGGATGTTTTAAACCAAGTATACAGTATGAGGAAACAGACAACTGGGGGGGGGGGCGTAGGTTTTAAACTCTCAGTGTTTGACTATTATAATTATTTACCTAAATACCACTTAGTATGGATAAGTAGCCCTTGTTACTTTTAGAAGAACCAAGCTGAACTTACTGAAACATTTTCTACTCACCTGACTTAAAAAACAATTGTTTTCTGTCTGAATAAATAGAGAGGACTACTGATGCTCCTGCTTTCGATGTAGGCAGCAAAAGCTAGACTCAAATCTACTTGCTTTTCTTATGCAAATCTTCTCACAGGATTAGAAGGGAAAGTAAACAGCAGTCCAACCTTAAGATCTTTTTTTTCTTTTTAGAGGCAGCCTGTTGTATAAATCTGAAATAGGAACTGTTTTCATTTGAAGATCAAATAGAAGTTATCTAGTGAAGCTGACAAACAGGGCAGTATAATCTGTTTGCATTTTTGGGAAAAAGATAGCTCTGGTTTTGTTTCAAGGCAAAGAACTTTTAAATAATATTTAACGAAATAATTGACCTTGATGTTTAAACTACAACTTCCTTCATGTCATTAAGCTCACTGTTTTTTAAAAAAAATGTTTAGTATCTGAACTCTGGCGTTCATTCTGCTAATCTCATAATAACATTTGTTTCTTGTGGAATTTTGTTGGAGGAACTCATTGGTGAAAGAGGAGAGAAAGAGTTCAGAACAACATGAGCTTTACAGCTCATTTATACTTTTTCTCCCTGAAAAAAATAACAAAAACATCCTTATCCAGAATGACTTTTCAGGAACAATTTTTGAGATGGATGGATTAAGAAGAAACTTTCTACAGCTGAACTATAAGCCTTGGAACAAACTGTTCTTTTAATATATATTCTGGCTTCTAAAAAATATTGCAGTCCTTGACTACAAAAAATGATTTTGTGGAGTTTGTCCTCATGATAACTAGGCTCTGAGTCTGCTTTTGAAATGTGAGAGAAATGGAACTAACTCCATAAAGTGTGTCTATCACATAAAGCTTTTAGGACAGCCTGATTCACACTATATCCTGCTCTTTGTTCAACTGACAGATTTCCAACTGCAGAAAGAGGCACATATCTGGGGACTGCTATTATCTAAGCTAAATATGTACATTTTGGATCAGTTCTATTTTATTTGAATACTCACCATTTCTGTTTGTGGATCTTAAGCATGAAAGGATTGCAGTGATGTGCATTTTATTAACTATCCATCATTCTTTGTACATGCACAAAGATGCATAAACATACACATTTACTAGTCTCTCTGCTCTGCAAGGGTTCAGAAAATTACATGCAAAATTATTTCAAATAAAAGCAAACAAGGAACCAAACAACATACATGTTACCATACAAGAAAATAGGGAAACAAACAAGGTGGGGAGAAATGAAAGCAATAAATGAACAGAATTTAACTTAATTTTTATTTGTTTGTAAATGAAAAATGCCATGGCAGAAGTGGAATTTTTTTCAAGTCATGTGATCCTTGAATTGCAAAACCCTGATATCTACCAAAACACTGTTTTGTACCCGGCACGTTATGTACTCACTCATAGATAAAAGCTCTTCCTTTTGCCCTGCTGGCACACATTTTTTCTCTCTGATGAGTTCCTACTTTCAAAACGCAGAAGAATGAGAAATCAGGTTGCTTTACTCCCAACAAAGGACATGTAGTTAACATTTCCACTGATAAACCATATTTGAATTCCCACCGCAGGGTACAAAAAGTCAGCTCAATAATGTTTAAAGACCTGGGATCTGGAGAGCATGGTGATGTTACACAACTGGAGATGTGACATTATCTGGCAATCTGAGCAGGGTCACACTGGTCATGGGACAATACAAAGTCTGTGTCAGTCATCGCTTTGATGCAGGTTTTCTCAACTTCACACAAGTGTTATGCAGTACAAGCAAGAATAAATTGTCAGAGTCATCTCCTATCTCATCACTGTCCTCTATATCTTCCCCCCCTATGGCATAATCAGCAGGGGACATCCCTCAGAGCATGCCACTGCAGTCCCTCAGGTTCCTGTCCCCAGTGACTAACTGGTGACAAGCAGCTGTGTGTGACGCAGGGCAGCACCCACGTCACACCAGTGATGTGTTTGCAGCAGGCACAGCCAAGGGGCACCTTCTGTTACCCCCTTAATACAATCCCTCACTGGGACTCAACACCAGCAAGTGAAGGGAGGAGGCACCCCCCATCCTGTGGGGTTATCCTGCAGTTCCCCTCCATAGGTTGCCTCTGTGCCTGCCAAGTTCTATTTCTACCACTTGTACAGCTGCTGCTCTTCACTTTTACATGGAATGAGAACGTGGCACCTGGGTATGGCAGCTCTTGACCTGATATACCACAGATGCTGCAACAGAGTAGTAATTGTTGTTCAGCTGTAGTTACTTGCAGAAGCTACTGGCTCTACTATTTTTTTTCTTTTTAATATTATGAGCTTCAAGGAAAATAGTACACTAGCTCTTACCAGTGAATTGGGTGCTGTGCCTGCTAAAAGTCACATCAGACCTCTAGCCTGTGTGTTTTGGGGTATGCAGTCTGCTCCTGAGCTGATACATCTTTTCCCAACAAGTGAACATAGCTTGCAACACACAGGCAGAGACAGAAGATGGCATTTCTGTCATACAGGGCATACATGCTCATTCCATCTTCTGTTTCTCTGATGGTGATTTGTGAGGAACAAACCTGGCATATTGCCTCAGCCCAGGGAGTAAACTTCATCTCCTCAGCACAGGTGTTAAGCAGGCAGCTGTGCAAAACCAGACTTCTCTGTGAGACTGAATGCACTGTTCTGTATTCTCCTGAGGATGATTTACCCTGAGATTGTGTTAGACCGTGGGAATTCTCTCAGCCCAATATTTATATCAATACCCCTCACTCTTGATTAGGGAACCAGAAACAGTGACTGTGTCCTAAATTTCATCAGTCTCTGGTTATCTTGCTTTAGAATCTTCTATCCTAAAAATGTCTTCTTATCAGGCATGGTTATTCTTTGTATCCTCTGCTGAACTGCTATAGAACATTTCTGCACACTGCAAAAGAGGCAATGAATATTTCTCCCTGTGCTAAATTCAGTGGTTCTTATGGAAATCATGTCAGTCAACCTGCAAAGAGCTTCAGGGTCTGTAAGTAACATGAGCTTAAACAATATCTACCTGGATACATCTCCTTACTTTTCCTCCAAACATATCTGTGAGTCTGTCAGAAAACCCTGGGGAAGCTGTAACCACGATGAAGGCTCTAAAGGTGTGAATGCAGAGAGGATGAAGACTGCTAGCCACTGCAGCATGTCCCTGCTGCCTGCACCTTACTAAAGCACAAAAGTCTTGTGACTTGCATGTCCTCCACTTCACTGGGTTACATGACACATGCCAGAAAATGTGTCAACCCACTCCCCATCTCTTCAGCATTATTAGCCTGGGGAGGGAAACACAGCCAAAGAACACGCACACAACTTTGACAGGTTCTGCCTAATCCACCCACATAATGACATTTCTTATGCTAAGTGCCAGAGCGGTGTAGGGAGGCCACTGTCTGTACCAGCTGCTGGCAAGTCAAAGTTAGTTTCATGGTTATGTTTAAGATATAGCCTGATGTTACGTTAAGAAGTCTTTGTCTCCTGTGGTGCAGTGCTCAGAGAATGACATCAAAAGCCTTCCTAATTCACCCCCCGGGTCATCTGATCATAGGCATGGCACAGAGCCATGCTGCCCCAGGAGACTGTGAGTCATGGTGACATCCATGGCTATCCTCTTATTCCGTGGAAGGAAGTAATGTGCCCTGAGCATGAAATACCCAGGAGTAGATTACATCCTTCCTCGTGTCAGCTTAGCCCTGCTGGCTGTTGGGGCCAGCATTGGGAAGGCAAGAGCAGCCTCTGATTTCCCAGCCTCGCCCCTCCCCACCCTCACCTCAGGGAAGCTGTTTCTCCCCATGCTGGGACATGCCATGTGGGCAAACCACATGAGAGGGTTTTGCTCAGCCAGGCAAGGAAGAGGACGCTCTGGCTCTCTTCTGCAGTGTGGTGCAGGGTTACATCACATAGTGAAACATCCGTCCCTCCTCCAACAGGCCAGGCATATCTGATCATGAGGATGCTGTGTGTTCTCCATCCCTTGGCATTTATCTTTGTAATTAGTCTATCTGTTTCTGATTTATTTATTTTCAGGCTGTCTTCTGCACCCTTCCTCCCTCATTTGGGCACATGGGGCAAACCACAGATTTGCCCTTAAACTACACAGAAAAATAAAATCAGAAACAGACTAACCACAAGAATCAATAGCAAGGGGCAGAAAGCACATGATTGGATACTGGAGTTTCCTTCAGAGATCCATCTGCCTCGAAATGTGATGTAACTAGGCTCACATACCACATCTGCAAAAGGGGGTAACAGATTTGTCTTCGTAACCTGACTGGCAGGGTGAAACTATGCTGGCTCAGAGAAGCCAAGGCATGTTTGAAAATCACTTCTAAGGAAGAAAAAGAAGTCAGTTTTGTGTTCACAGAGCTAAAGCAATCACTTTTAAGTCTGACGTGATTCCTGTTAGTGTTATTGTTGCTTCCTAGAATTTAGGCTTGAATTTGGCAGAAGTCGAGAAGCCAAGGCACACACAGAACCATTTGTGAGAATCAGTGTGTCTGTGTGCATGGGCCAATTCTTTTCTGAATAAACACCAGTCCCTGGGCTGCTGGGTAAAGTGTCAGTATAAGATGGCAGTCAGACATGTAGGCTCATGCCCATGAGGTAAGGCTATTTAGGGGTGCAAGTTACCTTTTTTCCCTACAAATAAACACAACCAGATAATGAACCACACCTCTCAACGCCATTAAAATATTTGTTACCTTCCATATTGTTCCTTGTTTGTCTCTCAAAAGTAGCATCATTGCCTGGGAGAGAGTATCAAGACATTAATCAAAAATAGGTGAGCAGTACAAGAAATGAAGGACAAGCAGATGAGTATAAATATCTTCCAGCATATCCAGAATACAGAAGCTGTCTTCATTAGAGTCAATACACTCAATCCAGCCACACAGACAGCGTGCACTGCTGTCATTCCTATACTGAACATCTCATTGGATACCCTGTGATTCTGCAGCCCTTCATCAGGTGAACAATGTGAAGTGATTGTTCATGAGATAGATCAGACAGTACAGAAACCCTCCAGACAGAAACCTCTGCTTGTATCTGACTAGGAAGAATAAATATTTTCTTTTGGGATCCGCAGAAATACAGATGCAAAAGCAGGACGTGGGTAAATGAGAGAAGATAAGGTATTGCTCCTGCAAGCAGAACATCCTGTCTTCAAAATGGGTGAGTACTTCCAAACTTTCCAAATATTTCATTGCCCTCCAATAGATCATAGATCTGCCCCTCTTTCCTGTCCAGATACTTTCCAGCATTCTAAGCCATAATAGAGGCAGGCAGAAAGCAGAAGTTCATTTTGAAAAAAGAGATTAAAAAAATAAATGGGGAAAAAAAACCCTGAGGATGCCCTGATTTCCACAGTCAATCTCCTGGACACTGCCACAGAATTTTGTACATCTCCGTGAAGATGTGTCTGATTCTGGTTCATCATTAGCAGAACTTGGGGCAGCTGTATAAACAGCAGATTTCTACACCTATAGGTCTTCATTCATTTCCTCCAGTGAGGTTTTTAATTTGACTGGCAGCTAGCCTATCTGGGCAGCTGATAAGAGAAGAAAAAAATCACCCTCCAGTCCTTGCATCGCCACTGCCTTTCCTCCGGCTCTCATCACAGAATTGTACAAAGAATTAAAGAGCTCTCAATATATTTGTAGCTAAATATTTACGCTAAGTGAGGTAGATTATATTTGCTTATTGTATCCACTGCCATGCTGGCATGTGTTCAAGACTGTCTAATTCCTCGGAGTGCTATTGAATAGTTTAAAAAACCCTTTGTCTATAATAAACTGTTTGGCAATGAGTGCACATTCAGTGCTGTCCAGGATATAGTAGCTCCAGAGCTCACACGCCTGGTGTTTGGACACTTGGCGTTGTCTCACTTCACAAACACAGCACTGGGGACAGTTCTGGGATGCACCCAATTTATCTTAGTCTCTTGCAGGCTTATTAAGAGTATTTTGAAATTCTCTTAGGCATTTCATGAAAAGAAAAGGTAATTAAGCCATGCTCAGAGGAAACATTTTTCAAGGAAATACAACTTCATCTTAATCAGCTTGCTTTTTTGAGACCATACTCATTTTGACAACATTTTTAATGGAGACAAATTAAATTATTATTTACAGTAAATTATATTTAAATTATTGTTTTCCATAGAGTAAAAACATACAGGTAATTCCTTGTTTTGTTTAATCTTGTTTTGAACTTTATATAGCATTCATATATTTAACATTTCTCCTACTAAATTGAATATTTTAATGTCATTATAACTTTCGGGCTTTCTGGTGTGAGAATGATTTGACACTTATGGAACACTTCCACCATGCCAAATATATTCACTTGGAATTTTTAGTCCTTGAAAACTTCACCACCTTCTCCTTTTCCCCAAGTGTTGGAATTTCCCATAGGATGGAAATTCTGTTTACTGACCAGCTCTGCTAAAATTTCTTTCTCTATCAAAAAAAAAGGGGGGGAGGGTGTCACAAATACACAACCATAAACTTGTCAGGATGCATTTCTTATTGTTGGCTCATATGTTGCCCTCTTTTGGTAGCTTTTGTATTGTGCTACACATAAAATATTTAACTGCTGCAGCAACTCAATATCCAAGGGGGACTGAGTGCTGAATGTTAAAACTGAGTAAATGCATGAAGAGAGCAGCAGGTTGCGAGTTTGGCACGTAAAGATCTTATAGAGACATCCTGTTGGGAGAGGCAAAGCACTAGGGTATTAATAAAGCAGTACAGCATAAAACTGGACTGTAAAGGTTAGTAAGAAAGAAGAAAAAGGAGAAAGATCTGTAGATACTCACTCATGTGAATAATTTAACCCTGTATCCTGACTTCAGTCCTCTGATGAGAAACCTGACTTTGAAAAATTTGTTCGATTAAGATTTGTAAAGGGAAGCTCTGCCCTAATCATCACTCATTTGGTCTTTCCCTGTTACTTATTTCATAATCTATGCAAGGCTTTTATTAAATCCTTGTGGGTATTGACTAGTAAAGCCCAGAAAAGTGCCTGCTAATTTTCCAGGACTAAATCCCTACCAAAGTCAACACCTTCCTCACTAATTTATTTCTGAATGATGAAATTAAATCTGAAGTTATTTGCTAATACTAGCTATAAAATTATGTGACATTTATAGCATTATAAGCCTAGAATCATTATTTAAGCAAAACACTGAAGTGTTACATTTTTCCAGAAGAGTTTTTTCCCTACTATTTCTGACTAAAATGTTTTTAAAGCCCCTTCTCAGTCTGTGCCAATTATTAAGTCTAAAGAGATGGATATTCACCTCCTCTTGACTTTGCAAAAGACCTGAGTGCTAACTCCCCCAAAATACCATTCTTAGAGAACAAACTGCTCTCTGCTTCAGATAATTCTCAGTTATAAGCACAAGAAATGGTTACATAGAAGAGATATTCCCACCATATCTGTGATTCCAGTTCAGCATTCCACAGCCCTATTCTTTAAAGATTAGTTTTCTTTGGTTTGAAAACCAGCATCAGGAATTCAGCCTCACAGGAACTGTTTTATGAACAGTCACAGAGATGATTTCAGAGCTCAGAAGGGAACTGTTCCTCCCACCTTGAATTGTGAAGGTTATGTGGTAACTATAGGAATTCTTGGGATAGGGAAGAACAGTGAGCCTTCCAATGTAAAGACATGCTTGGGTGCTTTATTCAAACCTATCCTAAAACCCCCAGCAATAGGAACTCCTCTTGAAAGACCATCTGACTGCCTTCCAATTTTCACCTTTAAAAAATACACCCAAAAGGCATGATTTCACTGCCATCCTCTCCCTGTTACATAATGTTGGCTGGTTTAAGACTTCACAGACCTTTGCTCCTTGCCTAAGGATGCAGAAGCCCAGCCTTACAGTAATAAACGACTGCCTGGTGATTTTCATGCAGCCAGCATGCACCTTTTGGTGGCCAAGGGCTCTTAGGCTTTGATCATGTTTCCCCACCAATCTACCCAAGCCCCTTCCTGCTCCAGGCTGATGAAGTGCTTTAACATGTGCACTGTTTAACCTGATATGTACTTCCTTTGTTAGAGCCACCTAGCAGGGCTGTAAAGGGAGTTGTAAATCTGCAGCACAGCTCATACACTTTAAGTTTATGCTTAATGAGATATTTGGTTTGAGCCTGAGTCTTTCCCCCAAGTGTTTTTTCCAGCCTTTGAATCGTTGTGGGATTTCTTCCAACTCCTTCCAGTCAGTCAGTGGCTGGCAATATTGAACACAGAATTGAATGTAATAGCACAGATCTTTTACACAGGCACTCTTACCTCCCTGCTTTGTGGTACATATCTGTACATGCACAGCTTTTAGAACTGTGCAAATTCATATGTAAACTCTGTCAGAAACACTGATGGCCAGGACATGTACATTCCAATAAATCCTGGCATTTGTTTTTCTTTTTTTTTTCTTTTAAATTGTGAATTGTTTGGGCCATTTTGTGTTTAGCTTTCTAGTATCTCCCATTCCTTTGATATCATTATCTGCTTTCTTCTGTTTGCATTCTTTCCTGGTTTACTGTCATCACCACATTTCACTATTTTGCTGTTTACCTCTACTTTGAGATTATCATACAGGTACTAAATAGAGCAATGTCTGTCAAAAGTCCCTGACATGACCTATAAGGCATTTCCACAAGCTACAACAATTGATCATTGCTCTTTGCTTACATTCTTTCTCCCATTTTAGTCTACACAGCAGTGTTCTCCGCCAAAACAATTGAAGTTCTTTCTCTCATCACGAATACCTGAAACAGTGTCAAATAACACATTCAGTGCTCCATGCATGCACTCACCCACATTCCCAACATGCTGTGTATCTCTCAGTTCACTCACTGAGCATGCTGCCTTGCTTGCTGAGTGCCAGCTTGGAGCATCCTGGGCACAGCTTACAGCCTCGGTCCCCAAATCTGTAATACACAGAATTTATATGTTGCATGTTAACATGAAAGGCATATTTAATATGTTCTACTTTTTATAAGACCATACTACTTGCTGTTCCTGACACTATTTGTCTCGGTATTTCCTTGGGATTACTTGGATAACTTAGCTGTAAGAAGCAAACAGAACTTGGCCTAGAATATTAAAAATATTGTCCTTAATTTATGACCTTTGAGGTCAGAAATGACCATTAACTATCCTGTCTAACATTTTCTGTCAGATACATTACCCGATTCCCTATACACAGACCCCAAAATTTCTGCTTGGCTGACATGTGTTTTCCAGAAAGGGATTCAATATTGATATGTACACAACTGCTTTCTTGGGCAGTGTGTTTCAGCAGTTCATCACACTTACTGCTACAAATCCAAGCCTCAACACTTGCTTAGATTTACTTGGCTTATATTTCCACCCACTAATTCTTGTAACATATTCATGTGATGCAAGACACTTTTTTTCTTGTTGTGAAGATAATTATACACTGAATCCAGTCATCTCATTTTGGTAAGGGAAACAAAACGTACTTTCCGATCTGCAAGCAGTTCTTGTGCTTTTTCTCCCACCCTTTTTCAGATTTCTAGCACCCACTGTGCTGCAACATACCCCAGCCATATAAGTCAACTCATATATCCCTGCTAACTTGTTCAAAGAGGATGTTATTCCTCTTCCACACCATCAGACTGAGTCCTGTGTCCAATTGCTTCAATGCAATGACACCCTGGACTTTTCAAGCACAACCCTTGGGATATGATTTCTATTGCATCAATACAGACACCATTTGTGCATGATTTAAAATTGTTCTTTTCTGCAGAGGTCCTGCTTACTGAATTTGGGCTGCTCCATCTTCACAATTTGTTTATCATTCCACCAATTTTAATTTCCTCCCTAATTTACTAAGCATTGTTTAACTAGGGATGTACTTGTCTCTCAACCATTAAGGGCAGTACTGGGGCCTGCCAAGCATAACACCCATTTCTGCAAACCGACTCCAGAGCTTTCCTTCAGAGCTGACAGCTGCTTTTTGACACCTATCAGTTAATCAGTTCTTAATCCACTCAGCAGTCACTCAATACCTGTTGCACAGTACTCATTTGTATTAAATGCTTAGACAGAGAAGGCAAACAAGTGTATTTGAATGCTGGAAAAATGGGCTTAGAACCTAAATCCTGGAAAGTGTTAAAAAGCCTAATCCCGACTGGTGCCTAAACACTTATAAGCACACAGACTTACATGACTCATTGTAGGTCCACAGTTATGAAACCTCATGCTTTGTATATTTTTCTGTTGATATTAATTTCTCTTATCTGTGAAAGAAAAACTTAGACATTTGGATAGACTACACATTGTCTTTTGTAGTCACACACACAGAGCTTTCCTTTTGCTTCTCTGCATCTCCACAGGTAACTATTCTTTTTCAAAAATAATTGGCAATGTCAGTGTAAATCTTTCAGATAGTATTTGTCATATTATTGAGTTCAGATCATGCAGCTTTGGTGACTTTCATCCATATATTCAAGTATTCCCTCATCTGTTTCTATCAATAGGATTTATTTATTTGTGTCACAGTGTTTCTTTCTTGTTAATTGCTTCAAGTTATTTTATGTAATTAAAGACAGATGGTAAAGCAAAGTTCAGTATCTCATCCATTTGTTAATCGGTGGCTTATGCAGCTCTATAAATGTAGCAGGGATGTTATGATTTTGGTGTTTTGTGTGCTGTGCTTTAAATTAAATACTGGGACCAATTCCGAGTTACACTGAAGCCAATGACAAAAGCTGCCATTGACCAGGATCTCACAGTGGGAGACCATGGATGAGGAAAGCTGTGAGCCAGCTCAGTGTGGTGTTTACACTTTACAGAGGCACACAGCTCACTCACTCCTACACCCAGGTCTCACCACGGACCTTTGCATCAACAGCTTCCACGATGTGTCAGGGGCAAATGAGCAGCCAGGTCAGGGCATTGATGAAGAGCTTTATGGAAACCCGTCACTGGTTTCAGCATTCTTTTGGTTTATTCTATTTTGGGGAAATTATATTTTTTTCATATGCAAGGGAGCAAAACATCTGTTTTCATTAAGGACATCTTGTTCTTCAGATTAGAGGAAATAACCAGAAAAGGAATAACAAACAAAAGTCTCCAGAGGGAAAAGAAGCCTGCCACGTGCTCCCTTGGGCAGCCATCTTGAACTGATCCCGAGCACTGGCAGCCTGGAGCAGCCCAGTCACATCCCAGATCCGGCACAGATCCCTCACTCCTGCACAGTCCATTCATCACTCGCTTCACACCCAACCTGTTCGTGGGTTTATTTTACCCCAGCTGTCTTTTACCTCCAGCTCAATCTGGAGAGTACTCTCCTCTCCCAGCAGGCTCTACATACGAGGTTGTTTTGATGCCCTTATCCCTCCTCTTTCATAAAGAAAAGGTTTGTGACCCTCTTGCTGGCTTGCTTGTCTGTCCCCCATGCTCCCACACTGGGCAGGTACCCTCTGCACAGGCACCAGCAATGGCTTTCTAACCAACTTACTTGCTCCCATCTTTCAGTCCAACAAGCAATTTGGCTTTATCTGTTTTGACTCAGTACAAGCCTGCTCCTATTGTTTCTCACATTCTTGCATTTCCACCACAGTATGTGACTGACAGAAAAGCAATTCCTCAATTAGACTACAAGGGTTGTGCTGGGAATCACAAATCAGCCTAAGGATTTATGTGCTAGACCAAATTATCGTAACTGGCACAACACTTCCAGCAAGTGAGTTTGGAAATACCAGAATCTCCTCCATCCCCTCACCACCACCACCCACTCCCCCCCACCTCCACTTCCCCTTTCTTCCTTGGGAAAGCCAAATTAGAGAGAATAAGGATTCCTCATCGCTACTGTGAGTCATGCTCACATTGAGCACATGGCTGGTGAGGTCAGCGACAAGGGTTATTGGGCTTCAGCTACAGAAAAAGTGGATTTTTCTAAAAGGCATCACAGTCAGAGCAACATGAAAGAAGAAGAGGAATGCCAAAGCCACCAAGGCCCCTAAACCACAGGTGAAAGGGAAGCACAGCTGGACTCAGGTTTCTCAAAAGAGCAGAGACAGGTGGCATAGGACACTGTACCCTTTTATTCACCTAATCTTTTGGCCCTTAACATAAACTTTTATTTCCTCACCATGGATGTTCACCAAAGCAACAAATTAACCTATTTTACTCAGCCTAAAATGGGATTTTTAAAAATGTTAACACCACTGATTCTGGGGAACAAGCAGTGAGGCATATTTGAAAATAACTGAGTAATTTCTGCCAAGCAGGTGTCATGCCTAAACCTATTTAAAATTCAGACACTGAACTTTAAGCACATGCTTAAGTCCTGGTAAAAGACAATGCAATTTAAGCAAAGTGTAATTCAGAGTGTGCTTGGCTGAGTGCTTGAATCAGGTCACAACCAATGAAGGATTACTGGCACCAGCAGTCCAGCCATGTAGGATGTAGGATGGCACTTAAACTGCTGAATCTGCTCTAGCAAGTGGGTTTTTTTCCCTTTTACTCATTTTTACTTCTTCTTTTTTTGTGTGTGTTCCTGTAAAACAGGTTTCACCCTTCAGGAAACCATCTGTATTTGGCACCTATTTGGCACATTTTTACCTATTGTAAAAGAATGACAGTTGAAAATCCCAGGCTGCTTTAGCTATAGAGAAAAAAATCTTCTAATGTTGATGCTGAAACAGAACTTAAAGTATTATAGGTTGATAGTCCTTTTTTTTCTTCTTTCTTTTTTGATTGTTAAATGCTAAAGCATCAAGCAAATACAGTTTACAGTCTATTGCATCGGGCTCTTTTTCAGTAGGTTGGCTCCTGCCAACAGCAGGTTCAGAACTGCCAGTTCTAATTAAAAACTTTATTTTAAAGATACATTTCACAGTTTATTCATGGCATCCTGAGAAATTTAAATTGCTGGATTGAGCAAATGGATACAGTTCCTTTTCTATTGATCCCCAAGTAATGGCTTTAATTAATAGTTTCAGCAAATCACAGTTGATGTACTATGGCTGTTGAAATAAATTTCTTCTTTTAGACAAGTCACCTAGAGTGGGTTACCCTAGTTGTGCCTATTTCTTTGCACAGGGCTTATATGTATTTTATTTTCTTTTTTAATTTTGCATTGCATCAGTCTAAAAATGTCCAAAGATTATTCTGGCCTCAAGAATTTCAGTGACAAATCCATTTAGCAGTCCCAGCTGTAACAGACCATTGCCATCATAAATGCTGTATAAGTAGCATTGTGAAATCTCTGATTTATAAGCATATTGCATTGTAAAAACTATTTTGATAACCCATGCTTTTCCCTGCTATGTCCAGCTCTCTTGTTGCAGAAAAATATGAGTGGAACAGTTTTCTGCCTTCTAGATTTGATGGGAAAATAGCGCCTTCAAGAGCTGAACACCAGATCTAGAAATGCCACACCTATGGGTGGCTAAATTATACTGCAGCTTATTTCTCTGCCACCTAAGGCAGAGAAATAACTTGAATAACATAGGATGGAGTTACAAAGGAGAAAAATATAGCCTAGGCTTTTGATTCATCATGGTTTTGTAATTGTAAATCAAATGCACAGTATATATTCTACTTATATATAGATTGTATGTTCTATTAGGTGATTAAATAATCTCTCATACCTTCATTTTATTATTTGGTGATCATTAGCTGTTCTAGAGCATATTACCAGCAGCAAGTCCTCTGTAATGACAGTATTACATCAGAAAAAAATCATTACATTTCACTAGCGCCCTGTCTGCATTCTCACAATGATATAAATATTGTGACCTCATTTGCTTAGTGAAGTCAGATGTTTGTATTTACCAACAGGTTTTAAGCAGGACATAGGCCAATGATTCCTTAAGAGTTTCAGACTACAGGCAGCATCTTCCTAAGTTTTGTCATTGAGACTCACCCCTGCTTTCTGATCACACGGAAACCTTCTGGTTTTGGTGGCTTGAATAACAGCCCTGAGGCAAGCACAACTGTTAACATTTGAAAGTGCTAGCTAGGAAATATTTAATGCATTTTTAGCAACTTTTAGCACCATTAAACTGTTGGGAGAAAAAAAAAATCACAAACAAACAAAACAAACCCTAGTCTATCCTATCTGATGAGCCAGCTCTTCTACAGACAGTCCCCAGGTCCTTGGTGGTCTACAGACCACAGTTTCAAATCCACTGCAGTATTTGAAATCTCACTCTTGGAGCAGCTGAAGGCTCTTCGCACCTGTATGTTTCTTTTTACAGTAAGAACTGGATCTGGCTTCAAATGCAGGATAAAGAAAGACATATAATTTTGACTTAAGAGACATTTAACTAAACCACCAATATATTCTCTTAATTCAAAGCAGGAATAGGGTGAACATCTCCAAATCCAAAGAATGTATTATATCATCAACCCCTTATTTTTAAGTGGTTCCAAATCATCAAAAAGATTGTGTAAGAGCAGCTGATTCCCAATATAGATATCCTTTTCTTGGGCACCGAGTCATGCCAAGACCCTGGCTGAAATTTTACAAGCGTCTCAGATTCTACTTTAAATAATAGTTATTAGTCATAAGGATTGGCTACCTTTCTTTTCTTTGAAAAGAAGCTATAAATGTATCATCATTTATTCATTTCTGAAATCATCATATTGTTCTCCAAAAGAGTTGGGTTAAATTTACAAAATTTAGAAACATATGTTGTGGGACGTGTTTAGGATGTTTCTACTCCTAAACTCAAGTTTAAGAGTATGTGTCCCATTCCAGTTGTGAATTCTATGAAAAGTATGTTCAGTCAGAAGTACAAACATTTCTGTAAATTTCTGAAGGTGGGATTTCCTCCTTATTTACGTAAAACATTTTATTGTTGAATAAAAATAATATGATAATTACTTTTATTCTTGCATTGGTGTACCAGTTCCAAGACCCAGTCATTAACTAGAGCTCCAAGTTAATAAGTGCTGTATGAACAGGGAGAAAGCAAATTTTCCCTGCCCCAAAGGGTTTCTAATGTAAACTCCTAATTTAAAATTCATTAATTTTACACATCACCTTACATAACAATCACAATGCCATAAAGGAGTGAACACATGCTTGTAATTAAAGCCATGGCAGTCTCATCCCATTGTATGAAAAATAGCTCTATCATAATGGTCCTGAGTTTGTGCCAGAATAGCAGCTAATCATGGGAGAAAGATGATCTAACACTTACAGAACATGAAAATAGAAATGAAACGTTCTGGTTCCAGCCTATTTTCTCTAGACTTGCTGGGTGATCTTGTGCGTGCTACTTCGGCTTTCCGCCCCTCTATTTACCCATGTGCAGAACAGCAATAACAGTATTTATCTGACTCAGAAATGTTTTGTAAGAATAAATTCATAAATCATTAAGTCTCTTACGCACTCTCAACACGCTTTCTACACAGCACCCATTATAAACAGTCGAGAAGCACGCATGAACTACTGGTTTTAGCCCCAGAATGCCTCAAAAAAGTAGAGTTTAGGGAATATGTGGCAGGAGCAAATAGATCTATCATGGTCAAAACCTTTCTATTCCTGTGCTATTTGCATTTCACCTCTAATACACAGTAAGGATAAAGTTAATCAAATTCATTTGGTCACTTCTTGATTTACAACATTTTACAGAAACTCAGACCAAGATTTTCTACATAAAATTTGTGGAGAAACTCCTTTGATTCTTAATCTGTATACTGTTTTCATAAGAGGTATCAAACTCTTTAGAAATTGAAAAGGTCACAGTAATACCTTAAAAGGAGAGAAATTCAGGTAAATGGTACTTTGGATGACTTTTCATCTTAAAAGAATGCAGGGATATTGCTCAGTAGTCATAGCATCACTGTGCTTGTACCTAACAGGAAATGGCAATAGTAGATCATCAAGGTCAGTAGTCCCATTCATTGACAAAACCATTCATGATATGAGAATGAATGAAGTGTCGTGAAAGTTAGCAGCCTCTGATTCTCTGCAAATTTCACAGTTCAGGACAGAGCCAGTCTATCAGTGGCATACTTTCAGCATGTAATCGTCTGTAAAGTCACGTCCCAATAGAGATAATGAGGTCCCATTCATTACTTGCCAAAGAAGTGCAGCAATTTAAGCCTGACTCTCTTCTGTTGGAAAATTAAGTGTTTGAAATTTGGACCTGATCCTACCTTCACTGAAGTCAATGATAAGGCACCACTTGGTTTCAAGGGAGCAGCAGCAGACTTTTTGTAATGCAGAGATCACATTAAATTCACTTACCTTTCTCTCGCAGAGTGAAAAGCAGGTCATGGGTCTGATGTTTGCAGCAATAATGAGGAGGCTTTAGAAACTAAATGGGATGTAGCTGATTATTTTAGCACAAATTGAACTGAAGTACTAATGACTTACCAAGCATTATTCTTATCTGTTGCACAATCAGCACATGATGATGTCCAGAAATAGTGTAACATCTTCCTTGGTTCAGCAAAACACTCAAGGGCTGATGCTCTGTTCACTCTCACTGACATCAATCAAGAGGCAGCCTCACTAAAGTAATTGAATTACATAAGACTAAAAATTAGTGAGAGGAGAGTTAGACCTGAAAAGGACCTCTCCAAGCAGTGAAAGGGAAGGTGGCACCTGCCCCCAGCACTGTCCATCTGAGTCAAGGACCACCCCAGCCTGCTGTGCCTGTGGAGGGCTGAGCCCCAGCAGGGACTGCAGCAGCCCTTCTGTCACAGTCTGTGGTACCTTTGCTCAGGGAGAAAAATGGTTTGAGACGTGTCTTGGTGGGGCCACCCCAAAGGAAGCCACAGGGAAAATCAGATGCTTGGATTTTACTGGGACACCAACTTGTTTCAGCCAGACCCAGGTGAAAGAACAGGGCTGCTCTGAGCCAGTTTGCCTGGCCAAAGAGCTGGCACATGGATAGTAGTGAATATCCTGGAGATATGCTCTCTTTTTGACTCTTGTCCCATCTCCCTGACAAACACAGCTGCCCCCAGCAGAGAGGCATTAGCTGCTTCTGACATTGGCTCCTCATTTACCATATTCAGTGCAAGATACAAATTTTTCTCCAGTTTTAATGCAGTTTACTCACATATGTTATTCAATCCTCAGTGAAAATGCAAATTGCTTGGTCCAATTATTCAGCTCCACACCTTCTTAGCCATGTCACATTCCCCACTAGAACACAGTGATGTGCTCTGAGCCCTGCCATGTCCCCCTTATTGCTCACCAAGATCCTGCCCTCAATTGCAGGTGCTACCACAAGTTCCTCGATTGTCCAGTGGAGATCATGGCCCCTCATAACATCCTGCTGTGAGTAGCAGCAGGACACACAGTAAGGCTACAGGTGGCCATACAAGATCCCATTTGACAGTAAGTCAGGGAGCATTATTCTATCACCAAGAACCAAAAAACAGCCTTTGAGCAGCACTATGAGGCTGACAGAGCCATGCCCTTCCCTATTCCATGAGTGCTTCTACATTCTGAAGTCAGAGGGACATGAGAGTATCACCAAACAGCCCCTTACATCTTTTTACACAAGTCCAGTATCATGTTCTAGCAAGAGAGCCACAGCATTTCCAAAGCAGTAGCATGTTCATCAGGAGATCCCTTAACTCATTCTTCCCCTTTTGCAAAGCAAACACTTGTACTTCTGTAGCTGTGAGCATCCTCTTTTATGTACAAAAAGCTAAAATTAAGATTAATAGTTCCTGTGCAGAAAATCAGCATTCATTATAATGAACAACTCTGGCTTATAAAGTTAAGGGGTCTTTTATATAATGAATAAACTGTTCACCAGCGTGACATCTTTAAGTAGTATTTTAGCTATTTTATAACTATCTGCAAGTCAGCATCTTACATGGCTCAGAGAAATTAACTAAATTGAAGACTTAAACTAAATCAATGCTCAGCAGAACTGTAGCCTTATTTTTGGATGCCAAGCCACACTACAGAAAACTTTGTTAGAAAGCAAAGAGAATGTTGTTTTTCAAAAGAACATGTGTGTGTATGAAGGAAAACATTATTCACAGCTAAAGTTACCCATGAAATACAAATGCAGAAGATTAGGAAATCTGAAAATCTTATATGTACTTTAGGAACAAAAATATTTGCATTTTTTTCTATAATGCTTTACACCTGAGAAGTTTTAATTAGATAACAATAATTAAGTCTGTCTGATAACATCACTGTGATATACGTCTTCATTTACAAATGGGTAAACCAAGACTGAAAGTGGTGCTTTGTGTCAATTTGTGCCTTACCCAATCAATCAAAGAACAAAACAGAGCAGAACTTCTGATGTCCTGGCTTCCACTTCACTGGTCAGAATTTTACCAGATCACATCTCATGCCAACAGGACCTCATGCTAACAACCTCTTTGTATTTGAGAGTGGGACCCAGAGTTTTCAACTCCATTATTGCAGTAACACTTCATCATTTTTATTTCTGTCTATTAGTTTAGCATATACAACTGTTTTTACAGCCAAACAAAACAAGTTTAGGAATTCACATATTTTTATTTTAATTATTAACTATATTGTTTTCCAAGAATCTCATTTAAAATACCATTGAAAGTCCTTTTCTCATTTGTCAAAAGCCCCAGTAAATTTATTCCCCTTTTATGTGGTACTGGATTATTTACTCTTCATTTTCTACATGAAACAAGCCCTGACTAGTTACTAGATGGCAGACATGTCATGTCCAAATCCCAGAAACCTGCTTATTTTACTTCATAGGTCTTTTGAGGGTTTGGCTGTTTTCCTGACCTTGCACATGTGAGCTCCATCTTTCTGAGAATGCATCAGCCAGCCTGCCTGAGCTAGTCACAGGCAGGATTAGTAAAATCAGGCATCTGCAGATGTTAGGCTACCAAAAATGAATACCAGCGTTGTATTCTAGGGGCTTTTGTTTGGTGAAGGACTGTGGGCCTTGGCAGGGTGGAGGGAGCTGGGATGCTCCCTCACAATAGCTTATCTGCATGGAAAGGAGTGTCAGGGTTTATGGGATTTAGCAGCAGCATGGCTAATGAGGGCAGAGCGGCCTGACCCACGGAAGTGTTGAGCAACCACAACTTCCATTTACTTCAGCACTTTTGTAGATCAGATCCTCAAGGTTGTTTGCTTTTTGGAACAAGCCACTTGTGGTCTGCATCAGCCTTTTCTCTTGGCAATGGTGGCCCATGCCATTCCTTGTTGGCTTTGGCCAGCTGCGACCAGCATGGCTCCTGATCACAGACCATGTGACACAGTTATTTTTAGCATATCAAATTCCTTGAGAGACTAAATGCCCAGTTTTTGCAAAGTTATTGAAATGTCTGTTTCATCTTGTTCAAAGCATTTCTGTCTCCAGGTCCAGCAAACTGCTGCTTTTGACAAACTACAGGCCACCATCCTGCTACTGAGCAGACTGTGCCTGGGAGAAAAGAATCAATTAGATGATAAAAGTGTTACAGGATTTGCTTATTTTATCACTTTGTTTATCCTTTCAGTGTTATTGTTCTGTCAAGAAACCAAAACATGAAGAACTACGTCACAATTACTCTTTGCTTTGACTCACACAAACCAAAAAAGATGGGTCAGTCATGGCTGGCACGAGCTGCATCCATTACCACTGCTGTCCTTTGGAAGGAGCCTCTTAATTTTTCCTCACTTCTGGCTACCTATCAGGAAGGGCCAATAAGGAGTGAATCTCCTTTGGTGATCTTCTGCATTGTTTTCTCTTCTGTATTAGTAAGAAAGAAAAGAAAGTAAGCAACACAAGATAGAATTCTGACTTACAGAATGCTACGTGGTTGTTTTTTTTTCCCACAGACTTTACTACCTCCCTACATAATTGCCATTGATTTATCTGGTTCACTGTGTGAAAAGCTCATCCTCTACTAGGCTGAACAGCTGAGATATCATGTACTGCAGGATTCATACCCTCTCCCAAAGAGCTTACTTGCAGGGTTTTCATAAGGAGAGAAAATAACCTAACACAGCTGTAAATGGATTGATTTAAAAAAAAAATGAGTTTTCTAAAAAAAATTTCCTGAAATTAATTGCAATGAGTTTAAACTTTTCTACAACAAATGAGACACAAAGGAGTCTACCCAACCAAATTGAATTGTACTGCAAATTATCTACCTACCTGGGTACAGATCCCTTCTTTGTCTGATTGAGAATATAGATATAGGCATGGGACTGCCACATGACTTTATTGCAGAGTTCATCTGCCTCTTTCCATCCCCCTTTCCCCATTTTCTGCCGATCTGTACTTCCTCCCTACAGTCAAATGCTCCCCTGGTCTACCTCTAAAAATGTAGCCCTTAAAATATCCTGACAAGCTCTATGGACCTGTAGTGCAACAAGGAGAATTTGGCTATCAGACGACTATTTGTCACACACACTGAACTTAGCTCAGAGCCTCATTAGATCTGCATATGGAGCTTCAAGGGTATTTGTTTGGAATGGGCTGTGAACTTAACCAAAGGTAACTCCCATTCACTGGCAGATGGAGGAGGTGGTGCCAGTAACATTACTGGGTTCAGAAATACAGCACAGCTTGTCATAACATGTTGCTCTGGCAACATCTGTTAGCAGCCCACAGAGCTATGTAGCACTTAAGCCAGATATAGCCATAATGTAGTTTTTTGCACTGAGCTAAAGCTATTTGTACCTTCCCCAGACAGGAACATGTATTATTTGCTCCTGGCCTCAGAAAACCCCACCGTCTCTTTCAAAGTTTATTTTTATTTTTCTGGCAGTAGGCTACAATACCATGGCAGGTACGTCTCAGTAACAACCTTTTTGGAGATGTCAAACTCAGAATTACACCGAATTCCTTCAGGCACTCCTGACAACACCCAGCCAGAAGCAGAGTTTGGTCCAAATACCATTGCTTCTCCATCAATGGAGCTAATTTCTTACAAGAACTCCTCCCAGTTTCACCAGCATCACTCCAGATCCTTAATAACATAGCATCCAGTTTCATGTACTCTATTCAGCAATGGGGAAGCTAGCCTGGCACCACCACAAAAGATTATAGAAAAAAGCATTTTGGCTTTTGAGTTTATATTTGTGACCATTTTGATGTGTTACAGCTGCAAATGGATTTGCAAGGGCCAATGTAGTCTCCTACAAGCCGTGAGGTCATATCAACACAAATTCTCTATGACAAATGTAGTCTATAAAGAGGGGTAGGTGATAGGGAAGGAGACAGGACTTCTGCTTTCTTGTGCATCATCAGGATTTTATCACAAATCACGGTTTTTTATACTTCTAGAATTTTGCATGTTCAATGCATGAAAGTGGTGACAATTTCCAGAGTGATAATTAGTTGAGAATATTTCTGTTGTGATAAGGGAGCCCTTCAGGGTGTCTACAGAGACAAAAGTCAAAAGAGGTTAATGCATGCTACAGCTGTGCCATACCCTTCCTCTGGGTCTAGTAAGCCTGGTGGGTTTTTCCACTGAAACAGCAAGGGATTTTCCTATCAGAAGGCAGCTGGTATCAGCAGATCTCCCAGCTTATCTAGATGTCGCATCTCTTCCAATTTAAATGCTACATCAGTGGTTATTAAGCCCGCGTTGCAAAGAAATAAAACTAAGGAAAACATTCTGGAGGGTGCTCTGGATTCCATTAAAGGATTGAATTTCTCACTATATTACACTTTTTCCATATGGCTGAAACATGGAGCTGAATACACTCATATACTGCTAGTGGTATAATCCCAGATGGTGACAAATGACCTCATTTCAACAGCAACGTATAGATCTTTATGACACCAATGCTGAGCCATGCTCTTGGGATATTCTCTCCAAACAATGAATGACTGGCAGATAACATAATGTTTAACTTCTGCCTTCACTTTTGTACACACTTTATGGCTAACGCTGCAGAGCTACTCGTCCGTTAAGTGCTCAGCCTTGTAACAGCGTTCAGATGACACGAGATATTCCCTCAGCTGCCAGCCAAGGATCTCCTTTGGCCCACGAAGGTCAACTGTGGTGCAGGCAGTGTGTCACTATGTGTGTGTAAAGATATGCTCTGGCAGGGTAGAAGTGAGCTGATAACGTCTTACCCCTGCTTGGGCCCTTCAGCTGCCTCTTGGGGAAGCAGGAAAGGCTGCCAAGCTCAAGATGTGCTGCATCCTGCAATTTGGCTTTCCAGAGAAGAACAACCCCTCCCCCCAAACTCACCCACGCAGTTCTTTACCCCAAGAAGAGGTCATCACACAAAAAGTAGATAGGAGAGAAAAAGACTGCACACTTGATTGTAACTGCAAAAGAGAGAAGTCTGGAGTCCTCTTGAGATGTTGTGTAAATGGAAAGCAATCTGGGCTGTCTCCATTTTTTACAGAAAGACCTCTGTGCTTTTGTGGACTTCATGGCCTGCCAGATGGAGACGGCTCCAAGTAACACTGAGATCTTATTGCTGCAGAAAACCAAGGAGAGCTATAACCCCAAGTACTGCAGGTGTAGGAGGGAGTACTTGCTCAGATGATGATTCATGTCAGCATCTGAATAAATAAGGTCAGACAGCCAGAGATTATTCCAGTGAAGGGGAGTTGATTTGTTTGGGGGGCAGAAAGGAGGGGCTGTTTGTTTGTTTCGTATCATTATACTGTAACCCTGGCCTACTCTGACTTGTTTTTGTTTTTCTTTTTTTTCCCAAGATTTAGTACTCACTTATTTTAATTAAGACTTCTGTTCAGCAGAACATATAACCGGGTGTAGCCTACCTGGACTGGAATAGCTGTATCAAAGGCATAAATCCTAATGTTAGCGTCCACTGTGTAGTCAGCATAACGTAGCCTTTATAAACATATCTGCAATCTGTTTTAAGGAAGATGCCTCTACTACAGACCATTAAAAATAAAAAATCACTTTCCTCAAAGGGGTGAAAAAGGATTAATTAGTTAGTGCTCGTGTAGCACTGTGGGGATACAAATCGTGGGACTGTGTTATCGGTAAGCAAAAGATGCCAACAGGAAGCAGCATTGTTAAAGGCACGAGGACTAACAATGGCTTTGTTCTCACATTTGTAAACGGTTCGTCTGCTATTGAAAGGTGTTGGCCTTTCAGCCTAGGAGACTGAAATCCTCTTTCTTCACCCAAAAGAGCCTTCATGGGCTGTGCATACTTTCTCACACTCCCTCGCTAGTGTTCCTCACTCTTAGCTTATAGATGCTAGACAGTAGCCCATTCTCCATACTCCTTTTATTGCTTGGCCTCTGCCTCAGCTGCCAAGAGGGATGCCATTTAGACTCATTGTTATGGTAGCTTTTATGATCTAGACATGGTGTCTAGGATCAGAGACTTCCTAGCAATTTTGCATATGCTGCTGCACTGCCGTCAGAAGACAAGAACTCCTAGTAGCCAAAAATGTGGGCAGAATTCAAAGCAATGACCTACAGATGAAAGGCACCCCATCTGGGCCAGTTAAGCCATCCAGCCCCTGAATGCCAGCTCTTCACTGAATGAAACCGTATTGTGATGTGATGCTCATGAGGGAAAAAAAAGAAAAAAGAAGCAGTTTTAAAATATCGGTGGATAACGGCTGTCTAGAGCTAAGGCTACAGACATTCAAACCTTGCTTACATAATATTTCTATCACGCACCATCCTCCCACCCAATTCTCCACATCATGCCAAGGTGCTGGAGGGAGGTCTTGTTCTTATTTATGTGGCATGAATACAAAATCAGAGAGGGTGGCAGAAACTTTCCACAGAAAGGTATGGTGCCTTGGCATGCTGAGGAAAATAGTAGAGCTGGAACAGCTTATAAATGAGGGGGGAGGAGAAGGATTAAAGAAATTGAAATAACGGTATTCAAGTATTTCCTCAAAAAAACAGGATGACTGCAGTCCTTTAAACCCGAAAACTCAGGGAGAAAAATACAGAGCAAAGCATCTTTTCTCCCTATGTTTGTTATATTGCTCACTTAGACAAAGAAAATCCTTTTTTACCCCGTTGTCCTCAGCTTCTTTTTCACCCCGTTGTCCTCAGCTCCTTTTTCACCCCATTGTCCTCAGCTCCTGACACACATATGACCTCTGTCCTCCTTCCTTGCAAACAGAGGCCAGATGAGGAAGGTGGTTTTGTCACCTGGAGTTAATTTATTCCAGTCTCCGCTGTGCTGTGCTGCTGTGCTGGGGTGGAACCTTTTCAGATGTTGGGATGACAGGAGAAAGAAAAACGAAGCAGCAGAGTATGTGTGGCGGGTGGCCGAGTCATCCTATCACCACGTATTTGTGTAGTTTCTTTTAGTGCCATCCAATCTTTCCTTCTGTCCCTAAATGGCCTGTGTTGAAAATGTCCCTGCTTACAGTTGCTCAACTGGAATGAGGACAAATTGTTTGCAGTGGCCCCCTTCCAAATGCTTGTGCTGTAACTTTTGTCTTGACTAGTCTCTGGAGATATCTCTAGAGTGAGTTTCCTATGACTCGTTTGCTATCCCTAAGTCATCTCAGATTTTCTTCCTCAAGTCTTTCAACTTTGTAGCAGAAATCTTATTTAAAACACCACCTTCACAGAAAAAGCCAGAGCAGGCAGAGGCTTAATGCTGTTATGTCACAAATTCCCCAGTGAATTAAAAGCAAGGGGGTTGGGTCTCGAGGGTGCCCGAGGTTACAAAGGGGTTCTAGCAGGCAAGGAGCCCCACAAGCACAAAAGGGATGGCCACACCAAGCAGCTCTGAGTTATTAAATCCTGGTGGTGCTAGGGCCACACTAAGATATCAGCCACTTCTGTAGGTAGAAATGCCTGGCCCCTTGGCCCTCCAGACCACTTCAGTTCAGCACTGAAGGGGTGGTGAAGGTGCTCTTCCCCCTTACACTCACATGTGAATTAGTCCAGGATGACACAGCATCAAAAAAAAGAAAGTGGGTTAGCAAAGCCTGAAGAACTAAGCCAAGAAAGGAAGGGTTTATAGTTCCAAAAACCATTTGATGAAGTTTTGCACGTAGACTCATTAATAGATATTACAGAAAAGGTTCATTCCTCCCCTGCTAGATGCATGACCTGTTAGACATGTATATATGTATATATCTATAATATTTTCCAGGGATAACTGAATTCAAAGGCTATTGTCTGCTTAAATATTAGTTTTTCATCGGGTGTACAGTCTGCTTTTAGAAAAGAAATACAGAGTTAATGCTACGAAATGGTCTCCTTCAACACTAGTAGGGCAGAAAACTGGGCCTGCGTAAAGAATCTTCCCTGTCCCTTTACACACTTTGCCAAAGTTGATCTGAGCATCCTCAGACTGAGGGAGAGTGAAGCCAGGAGATGACTGCCATGGTTCCTCACAGAGCCCCTGGGTGTACAAGGCCCATGATGGGGAGCAAATTGCAGGAGCATCAACCCTTCCTGCCTCTTGGCTGGCAGTAACCATCACACAGACCCCTTGCTGGTTCCCCAGGGCGGCTTTTGCCTGCTTAGATTTCTCAGGATTCCCAAGTCACCAGGGAACCCTCGTATGCAGCCCCCCTCAAAGCACCTCAGCACCTTTTGCTTTGTGTCATAGGAAATGGGAGTGTGGGAAAAAAAGGAACAATAGAGTTTAGTGAAGGCATCCCATGGTTCCAGCCGTGGGGTGGTTCACTTTACACATTGGGTGGTGCATCACATTGCAATGGCATCTCCTGCTCTGTGAATGTTCTCTGGTCTCCTGACTCAGCAGAGAAGTTATCTCCACTGCAGACACATCCCTTTATCTCTGAGATAACATTACCAGCCAGAAGTGCACAGAGCACAGCCAGCCAAGGCATTCCAGACACTAGGGGTTGCTCAGTGTTATGAGGCTTAGCAAACACAAGGATTTTGTACATCTTTGCCATTATTCTCGGAATTTAAAATCTTTGTCACTGGCTCTCTTTTATTCTTTTTTTTTTTCTTTTTCTTTCCTTTTTTTCCTTTTTTTTTAACACAACCAGTGTCATACTGTGCCTCTGCCTCCCAGTTAGCCAGCCAAATGATTGCTTGCATTGCACCAGGATCTCACAAAACACTAAGACTACTTTGTTTTTCATTAGCACTAGAGGGGAAAAATAAACAAGCTGGGTTCATGGTTTATAATTGCATATGTAATTACCATTTTAAGACCACTCTTTGCAATACAAATTAGCTCACTGCCCTTTGTATCATCTCTGCAGTGCCTCTCAGAGCGAACATAAGCCATCTCTTTTTTTGTCCCTCATGCAGCCAGATTCCAGTCTCGGATGTGCTGAAAACAGTGTGATGTACCTCTAAAAATGATCTGCTCTGCTTGCAAACACAGTGACCAGTATTTGGAGCCATGCCTTGACATTTGCTACGTAGTTGGAAGAAGAACCTGTCCAAACCAATCTTTGGGTCCAATCCAGCTGGCAAACATTTTATAGCACAGCAAATTTTTGTAGAGTTACTCCTGGTTTGCTTTGTTTTCAGCATCTCAACAGATCCATGGGAAGAGATCTGCTGATACAACAAAGGCAGAGTCTGCACTTGGCATGATTGGTTTCTTCCATATAAGTAGTAGGGAAGATGAGGAGCATATTGTCAATAAAACACAGACATCATTATTTACAATACAACTTCTAAAAGCTGCCATAAAGTAGTGAATAGCAATGAATAAGTCCAAAGCCATTCTACTCTGTTTTGGTTACTACTTTATGCTCCCAGAGCTCATATGTTCAAAGGGACAAAGCAGAGATGCCCAGAGGAGAGGAAGTCTCATTCTCAGAAGCCATAAAAAGAAATGCATGGCCACAGATCAGGGGATAATTTTATGTCTCACATATTTTCTGACCCTATGAAGAGCAGCTTTAAATTGTTGCTCTCCTTGCTTTTATTGGAGGCTGAAGCAGACACCATAGTTTACAAAATAGTGGGTGGGCATAAATCCTGAAAAAGTAGATCCATAACAAAATCTTGGTCACTGAGGCCAGAAGGACCCCTTGCCTATCCTTCTGTCTGTGGCAGGATTGATCTAATTATTCTATAACTGTTCCTGCAGATGGGTGTCTGGCCTCGAATAACTCCAACGACAGTGATTGTCCAACGGCTCTTGGCAGCTTGTCCAACTGCCGAACAGTTCTTCTACAGTTTTGCCTAATATTTAACCTGAAACTTCCCTTCTGCTTCAGCCAATTATTATTTGTCCCATCTTTGTTGACTAATGAGAATAATTGATCCTTGTCCTCTTTATAATATTCCTTTATGTCTCCCTTTATTATGTTCCCCACACTCTACTTCTGCCTTTAGGCTAAAGGTGCCAAGTTGTCTTAACCTTTCCTCTTAGATCTGAATGCCAGACTTCTTACCGTCTTTCTTCCACTCTAAATTCTTCAATTTGTCCACATTTTTTCATACAGAATTGAATGCAGTTACTCCAGTTATGCTTTAACCAGTGCCAAGCAGAGCGCAATAATTACTTCAGTAACCTTACTGACCCCATCTAATAACAAAGGCAAAATGCAGCATGTAATTAAAATCTAAAAAAATAACTATTTTTAAAAGCTAATTGCCTTAACAATCAGAGCATTCTACAGCTCAGAGAACAAACACTAAAGAATTTAAAGGTTATTGTTAATCCAAAAACCATTTTTTTCAATTATATTCTATATATTATATTTTGAGCTATGTTCAGTTTTACTCCTATTTGGAACGGTCTGCACTGCATCTCTCATACTCCCTCACAGTCTTTTTATTTCCAGCAGATTTAACTCCTAGAAGCTCCATGGGGTCCTGTCTATAGTAGGGATGTTCACTAAGGATTTCCCACTGATTTGAGACCTTCTCCAGTTCCACCAGTATGGCACAGCAGAGAACTCCCACTCATGCTTTTGGTCTTTTAGGCTATTACTGTGTCTCCCAGCTTCACTAATGCCAGTGGAGCAGAGCCAGCAGTGAGGCATTTTTAGAAAGCTTCCTTTGCAAGAACAAAATATTCATTTCCTGTGCCAGTTCCATGGTGCCCTACCTTGAATCCCCTTCTCTCTGTGGTCTGGATGGTTTTCTTTTAAAGGACCTTCTGTCCTCTTCACACCATCAACATCATGCATGCCCATCACAGTCTGTAACTGCACAGACTCCTGCCTTTCAATGGATTCCTCTTCAGGAATGGAAATCCTTGTTACAACCAGTACAGATGATTCAACATTACTATCAATCTGCTGACAACAGCAGTTCTTGGAAAATGGTTACATGAATTTCTGGAATCCCTAAAAATAAACAAATTTTGTTCCATTAACAGGAATGGTAAATTCAGACTGCAAACTCACTTGACTGAGCCAATGTATTTAAGTAAATTGGTTTGCTATTACGCTGATAAGCAGAGATATGACTGTTGTTAGTAGACGTAATAGTTTTTATTCTCGTTGCCTCATAGCACCTTAATTAAATTACAATTGTTCTGTTGGAAAACATGTCTGTGAACACTTCCAGATAGACAACACAGGAAAATATTCCTAACAATATAAAAATCAAGAGTGTGATACTGCATGGTAGGTTAGACAAAAAGGAATAGGGCTAAGTAGGGAAGATTCAGATTTGACTTAAGAAAAACCCAACAGTGAACCATTGGAATATATCATCTGAGCATTGGAATAGATCATATTGATTTTCCTGTCCTGTGTTATCTTCTAGTACAAGTTAAATGAACAGCTGACAGGAATGACCCAGGCATAATTGCTCCTACTTTGTTACACACAGACCTGTTTTTCTGTGGTTGTATTTCACTTTAAATTTCTAAAAAATGAAGTAAACTCCTGATCTCATTTACACACATCCAAGCCTCTCGTATTCTATAAAATCTGTACATTTACAAATGAGGTCAGAATTTGGCTTCCAATAATAACACATTGTAACATGCCAGCAATTCCTCCATAACATGGAAAAGAGCAAAGTACCTTGTTGTATAGGTCTTGTCCCTTAACCAGGACATGCAAGGCAAAATAATCACTGTTTTTTATAGCTAGACCTCATCCAAGCACTTGTGTAAGACCCTCTCATACAGCTAAGTAAAGTAACACCTCCACACATTTCCATCTGGAGAAGAGATAGCTTTGGAGGTCTGAATGAAATCAAACAGAAATACCACCCGCAAAAGTATAGTGTACAACCAGGCATTGGTTGGAGTCCAGGCAAACAAGAACTTAAAAGACCTTGTATGTTTGCATGGTTCCTTGATATTTAGGTATTTTCTTCCTTCTTTGTTTATTGCAATGTTCTGGATAGAGATTAAATTTAATAGCTCAGTATTTGGGGTTTTTTTCCACTTACCTTGAAATAGGGTTTGCACACATTTTTGTAGCTAGATTTAAAACTGCCAAGTGGTCTTTTAAACAATCCTCAGTGCTTTCAAAGGAGTTGTTCATGGCCTCTTACACAAAAGCACGTCCCTGGACCCACATCAGGAACTGATCCCATCCCATACAAATAAAGCTTTACCCTCTTTGTCCAGCAGGAAAGCACTCTTGCTTAAAACATGCCAGGACACAAAATCCCCATTGTATTTTGCTAGCGAATTCTGCAATAAGACTCAATTTAAAGCCTATTTAGATTGGTTAAAGGCTTGCCATTGACTCAATGAGGTTTAGGACAGGCCCTTAACATACAGGTCTTAAGGACAGGAAAGCCTCCCTATACACTATAGCTCTTAGGGAAATCACTGGGGTCAGCAGAGGCTGATTGACTTCAGCAGATCACTGAGGTCAGCAGATGCTCAGTGGGAAAAGAATTTTGTGCTGATCCAAAGCTACCAGAGAAATAAGAAGGTGGGAAGACTGAAGAAAGTGAGTCCTCCCCATGTGCCATTCACCTGCAGGCTGCCAGGTCTGCAGCGGCTGGAAAAGCCAACCAGAAATGTTCTTTGGAAGAGACTAAAGAGGTCAGCACTCCCACATTGTATAGAAATGACTACATGATGTGGTTTTTATTTTTAAAATAAATTTAATATTCCGTCCCCTAATTCACACAAAAGCTAACAAAATAAGGTGTTTTTTTAATGATGTACAAATCAATATTATAAAAATAAGTAAATATTTTCCTTGGCAAGAAAATATCAAATACCTCATCCTTGTAACATGCTGGTTTTGTATTTACACAGCGTAAAGTGTCCCACATTACCATAATATGTTAGTAGCATGAAAATTTATCTGCCATGTCTTAAACAAAGCTTGACTTACTGTCTGCAGTGCCCTTAAGCTAAATGTCATAGTCTTCACAAGATTGAAACAAAACACAGAGAGCAGCAAGCAGTAACCACATTAAGGTTTAATGCTTATAAACACAGAAGGTTTAACACTTGGCAAGCCAAAATTCCCCTATGACCTGAAGACATGCAGATCATGACCTGAGAATTAAGTGCTGCGTTAAGCAGTCAAGCTGTCTCCCTAAAGAAAAGACAAAAATAGCCAAAGACTAGCTGAGCCATTGGGTTGGCATATGTCAGGTGAGACCAGGCCCAAATCAGAGTCGACCTGTAGCCATGTGGGGCCAAGCCTGACCTAGCCCAGCCTTTCTAGGCAGGGCTTCCTAAGGAGAAGGATTTTCAGAGGTGCTCAACACCCAATGTCCCCACTGACCCCCAGGGAAGAGGAGCACTTAAGCTATCATGCAACTGGTCTCAACAAAAAGCTCCCAGTATTAGCTGGAGGGAGAGAGACAAAGTGAAATTACTTTCCCCTGTGTTTTCCTAACCATGAAGTTGCTCCCTTGCTTGCCCTGTCTCCCTTCAAGGGCTTCTCCTAAAAGCAAGAGCCACAGTCTTGAAAAGCTTGGGGATAGAGGAGGAAAGAGAGGGAAGAAGGGAAAGTAAAACGTGAAACAAAGGTTTTGAACTAAATGCTTAAAGATACATGGGTCAACCTTTGTTTAGAAAAGGAAAAAAAAGCAAAAAAAAGATCTGCAAGGCAGAGAAGTTGATTTGGAAAGATGAAGGTCAGCAGAGCAACAATCAGAGATGAAGAGGAGGAACAAGAGGGGAGTGTTAAACAGCTGCCATGGGGAGCTTAAAAGGGATGTTCAGCATGCTCAAAACACTCTAACTTTGCCATAGTAGATCTGCTTGTGCCAAATTCCCACACAGAAAAATCTCAGGGACATAAGACTGACCTTGATATCATGGTTTTACTTCTCTTGTTTTTTTCACTGCAAGCTGTGTTTAGCTTGTAAATACACGAATGTTCTATTCTCAAGTATTTATTGCATTCCTTACAAGATATTTTTGAGAGTTGATCAATATGAAGCTTATCCATGAAGTTACTATACAATTCCTACAGGACTAAAATTGGACATTTCTCTGTTTGTTGGTAAATTGCCAAATCCTGTTACAAGTAACACTCAATTGCAATAAACTTTTATTTAGTGTCCTAAGGTGCTCATTACAGAGAGATGCAAATATATATGTGTGTGTCTGTGTGTGTGTGTGTGTGTGTATATGTGTGTGTGTGTAAGCTAAATTAGGCAATAAAATAATCCCATGCTGCATAAGACCTAATCAAAAGGCAGAATTTCCAATCTGGAGGGAATCTTGTTATTTCAACTTTCATTTCCATCCAAAAACAGGTCAAGAAATCAAAATATTAATTAAATTAATTGGTGGAGCACAAATAGCAGAATAATTTAGGTTTGAAGATATCTATAAACAAAATGCTGTTTCTTCCAATTGAAAATACAATTGTCCCAGGCTGAAAAGTCCTGGAATATGATCCTCTTCTCACATGGCTAGAAATCAAGACTATTCTGCTAGAAATCCATGAAATTACATTGGTGGAAACCTTCACATGGGTAATAAAAAATACACAGAATTACAAGCATTTGATAAAGCCAAGTGCTTTGGAAAGCTTTATGCTCTTAAGCTTCAGGGCATAAAGTAACCTAGGAATCAGGAGGAAATTTCATGGCTTATCCCCATGGCTGTGATAGTGGAGGCCAGGCAGTCACACTGCCTCACCAGGACTGTGGGGAGCACGTCTGCTCAGCAGAAATGCTCTCTTCTGTTCAGCAAATGCTGGGATTATGGCACACACTGGACAGTGAATAGGACTTGTGAATGGCAGGGTCCAAACTGTCTGCTGGGCTTCACAGGCAGCTGGGAGACAAGAGGAGGAGGCAGCAGCAGGCCCTGCAGGGGGAAATCCTGGCTGTCAGAACAGCCAGGCAAGATCTGGCAATGCTCTCCCAAAGAAAGTGGAGACAAGCTGTCTGCCCAGCTCTCTGAATGCAGAAGTTTTGGACCTGTGAGCAAAGAAACTCTCTTCAGACTTTTGACTCCTCTCCAGAGTTCAGGAAATTAGAATTTAGATATATTCATTGTGAGGGATACAAGGTGTCACACCATTCTGCTACCAAGTGCTCCTTTTACTGAAGACAGCTCTAAACTACTCTTCCTGTTTGGGCCTTTCCTGTTTGTTTGTTTTTTTTAAACCAAGATTCTTTCAAAAGGCCATAGCCCACAGGCCACAAGGTAATCTTTAGCCATCTGCTTAATTTTTTGGAGAAACCTGGTACCAACCCTTGTTGAAAAATGTCAGTTTGGGGGAAAAAAAGGAACCTGGATATTCCCACACAGAGCTTGTTCTGCAGGGGACCAGGGGACAGTTCAAGCTCTGGACAAGGCAGACATCTTCTCTGTATCACTGGAGGGTCAATACCAGCAAAATTGCCAGCTGATGTAAAAAGCAGAAATTGAAGAGTGCTACTGCCATGTCTTCTAAGAGTGAGGACAAGTGTGTAACATTTGTACCACCAGCTCTGAAGGTGGTCCCCGTGTGTGGAGCAGCAAAATTACAGTGATGGGAAGCTGAGGTTTCAAGTCCAGCATGCAATAAATACTTTAAATGCCATAAAGTTCAGAGCTGAGCATTCAATTTCAGGACGTCCATTTGTCCCAAATCTAGTCACTTGAACCTCTGAACATGACCACAGCTGCTGCTTATAGAGGGTTGTTAGGAAAAGAGAGAAGAGCCTTTGGAGTACCTCATCTGCAGGCACTCATTGGTTGTTCATAATTTTTAAAAGTTGAAATCACCATTTGGTTGTGTGTAATATGGCAGTGCTCTAAGGATTATACCACGAGGTAAAAGAAAAGACTTGAGGAAATTAATGTTCCAACTTTAAATTTGAGACTTTTAGAGGTACTCAAAGGAGTTAAAACCCAAGTGCAAAAGAAGAAAAATTGGCTTTCCCAGAGAAACTATTATCACAGTCCAATAAAGAACGCAGAATACAGAATACAGAACCAGGAGTTTTATAGATAATTTTAGAACTAAGATGAAAAAACAGGTCGATTTGTCCCCAGCCATTTATATTTAGCTGGGGGTAAATCACTTCAAAGACAAATTCAGTCACCACCTGAGTGAGAGAATGCAAAGAAAGGGTCAATCAAAAATCTTCCTGTAGACAGACTTGCACTGTTCTTTATTGACTCCAACCTCCCAAACCAACTCCATTCTACAGTCTTCTCTAGCCTCCACAGTGATTTCGTAAAGTCAAGAACAATGGAAGTGCAGAAAAACGAAACTTCAAGTCATTGAACCCTCACACAAAATATGGACAGGTTTTTCCACAGAATTCTATCCGTTTTTCAAGCCTCAGGCTAGGGCAGTGGCCATCAGATCATTTCTGCTACCCAGAATAGGAAACAGCATCCATTTCAGAATTATTGAGAATGCTGGAAAATCTGAAATTAATGAAATAACTTGTGATTGGGGCAAGAAGAAAAAAAAAGTCTAATTTCAGAAATCAGCTGGATGGATCCAAAATTCAAAGCGAAATTCAAGACAACTGTATTTACTGGAGAAAATAAGGAAAGCCTGATCTAATCTCTCACCCAAAATCCAACCACAGTGTCTGGACTCAACAAGGTCAGGTTATTTTCCCATAGTATCAAAACCACAACTAGAAATAGTCAAAAGAAGCAACTGTCAAAAGAAGCCACTCATTTCATTAAGTTTCCAGTACAGCTCTGATCAAAGTGACAGTTACACTTCAACAAAGTCTTTTGATCTTGTTGATGCTCAGCTGAATGGAATCATCACATCTTCAGAGCCATGCCCAATGAGAACATAAATTCTGACTGCTCATTGCTGAAAAGATTGCTGGCTATTTTTATCCTGGCTGGTTTTTTACTTTAAGAAAAAAGTTGAATTCGCTCTGTCAAAATCAACAGAAGAGTTATTTAAAGGTATGGCAAGATACACATTCACTTAATGGAATACATACAAGAGTCTTTACAATAACTTGATGAATTCCAGAAATTGACTCAATACTACACAGCAAAGTCAATCACGCTGGTAGATATATTAAGCTAAAAATGCAGAACTGATTCAGATGAAGATTTCAATTTAAAATCTCACCAAAAACACAAGGAAAGAGAAAATACAAGGTGTGCATGGAGCAAATGGAGATAACATTAGAGAAAGAATGCAACACAAACCAGCTAATGGGTTAGGAAATATCACAATTAGTCTTGTAGTTTTGCATGTTGAAGTCTCTCAGCCTGCAGTTCCTGAGCCATGATGTACAAACCACCACTGGCCAGCACATCTTTGGTGGCAGCCCTCTGTCAACTGGCTGAGCATTATCTTTCTTGTCCCAGATGTTACATCCCGCTGAAGGTGCTGTTAATGGATGTCAGACTAAACCAAGCCAGTGCTGTCATTGCTACAGAGGCATTTACAGAACTGCACGTGAGAAATTAATCAGCTCAAAGGGCAGAGAGAAAAATCTATCTCACCCCTCTCTTCATATGGAAGTGCAGAGTATTCCACATTAAAAAATAAAAAGATTCTTTTGTCTGTTCAAAAATTTGCACCAGAAAGTTCGAGAGATCAACTGTAGACCAAACCATGGCTGATACATCAGTCAATATAGCATTTTTAAAAAGAGTTCACAAAGGAAAAAAGTAATTTTGATTCCTGACTTAGAGAAATTCCTGGCAAAGGAAGTAACTATGCTCAACCCCCAAATAACCAAACACCCATCCACTGCATGTGGAAATTATTCTGCCATCATTTTACTACTCCAGCAGAGGTGGTGCACGGCCTTTCAAAGCTTTGGCTCTTTTGGAAGGCAGTTATTTTAAACATTTTAGTACTGGGAACTGCATGGAGATGGCAATTATGGAATTAGAGTGCAGTGTGGAGAATGTCACTTTGAAAGCATTTAGCTCAGTTAATTTCCTTTTCAAGCCCAATAGAAAGCAGATGGAGCAGGGAGGGCCAACATGCCACAGAACTCCCCAGGCCTTGGCCAGCACTCTCTTCCTCAGGTCTTACAGAGGGGTCACCAAATCCTCATGGAGTTATTATTCTTTAGGAGCACCACATGCTAGAACTCTGCCAGGATCCTAGTCCTTGGAGCAAGTTGCCTCAATCCTAGGTTTGTGTTCAGTATCAAATATTAGACCTAAATTGCTAACAAGGTCAACAGGGACACAAGGCTCACACCAGAAGAGCAGTGCAGGGGAGCCAGAGAGAGGCCAGTGGAGCACAGCAGGAAGATTAAGTGCTATGGAAAAGAGAGGCCTTGATAGAGGGAAAGAGCCTCCAAAGAGTTGTCCAATATGAAGGAAAGGCTGTTACCAAGAGAAAGCATTGCCATATGCAGCAGGAGTTGGACAAGAAATTTTAATCTTGCAGCAAAGATACACTGAGGTCAGGAGAGCAAAAATAAATGAAGTGCAAGGTGCAAGGGGAGTGAAGCTTTGAAGCCTCAGTGTGTAAATGATGCTGCATCACTGGAGGTGGCAGGGAGGAGTTACAGGAATTTCTCTGAGGGACCTTCTAGTTAAGTGTGATCTTTTCTCCGAGCAAGGGGATGGCTTCCAGGGATACTGTCCTGCACAACATCTCTTGGATAACTTAATAAAGTCTGTTATGGCTTATTCTTTGTGTTTCTTATACAGAGAAAGAGGGATTCCCCAGAGGAGAATAATGTACAATAAGAGAAACAGACTCAAGTGCTGAAGTTGCAATAGAGTCTAACAGAGACTTAGGAAGTCCAAATCCATTCCCTGTTAATGTAAGAGAACAGATATTCAGTGTCAGTGATGCAGAGAGGCCATGTCTCACTGGCCAGGGTTACTTCCACCAAGCAGAAACCAGAGTGAGCCCCAGCCTCTGAACCACCTCATGCACAGCTCCAGTTGGACCCACACAGCACACTCATCCCTTGTGTGTTCCACAGCACAGCCAGCACATTAATGGTGGGCTGTGCTCCAAGCTTTCTGGTATCCACTGTGCACGTGCAGACAGCAGCAGGATCACCACTGCTCCCCCTTGCTTCATCTCTACTGAATAAGTTGCTTGTGCTCATCCATTCAGCCCTTGCTACTATTTCCCACCTATCACAAGATCTGCCTTCTTAAAAACAGTCAATTGAGTCAGGTGGACAGACTTGTTCAGGTGGACCTCTAAGGCATAGACAAGACTGATGCCAAAGATAAGGACAGCTACCCCAGACTGATGGCAGACAGGGGACGCAGTGTTATCCTCTCTTCATGCTCACAGGAGGTGTCCATTCTCCTTGGAACAGTTTGTGCTGTGCATCTAGGATTACCCTTGATGGAGCCAACACTTCTGTATTCATCAGACCAGCTTCCTGCAGTTCCCCTTCTAGAGACCTGTAGTGAAAGAGAAAACTTTGCAGTTGCCTTAGAGAGTTTTGCCATTCTAAGTTCTCACCAATATTACCAGTCATGGGTGCAATTGTGATAGAGGTCTGTGAGATTAGCTAGTTGGTCTGCTCGTGCAATGCATCCACTGAAAATACTGAAGGCTGGTAGAGGTTCTTACCCTATGTGCACTCTCCAGATACCCAAACAAACTAATAAAACTCCTTAGAATCCTCCAGAAATACCTCAGCAAAGAGATTTCCTCTCTTCCTCTTTCCAAGCCCTGAACAGAAGGCTCAGAGAAAACTGACAACTACACCAGAGACCTGCAAAAGAGCAGCTATCTGAAACACTCTCTGTGCCATGGGAGCTAAGGTTTTCATCCTACCTCAGATATTGGCAACAGAACACTTTTCAGCACCTAGGCAAACTCTACTGACAATCTCCTACAGAGATTCAGGCACTGTATCAATACAATATGGGTCTGGCTGCCTGCAAGCTCCCAGCAGAGCATGTGATCAGCTACTTGACCTCAACATGACAAATCTGGGGCGACAGGCTGGACAGGTCATTGCAGCCTCTTGCATAACCCATTCCAGGCCACCAGTAAGCCACCCATAAGCCAGGTCACCAAGAAATCATTCTGGCAGTGTCTGTCTCACTCCTCTGTCTTTCCTCCCCGCATGCCCTTCAGAGGCAGTGTCCCTTTCCAGCTCCACTGCCACTCACACAGCATGCACAGAGGTTTCTTTACACTTCTGCTCCACCCACCATGAGCTTCAGTTTCTCCCCAGGCCAGAGAGGTAGCCCTAAGGCTACCAAATATACGTCTCCAGATTCCTAAGCCAACACCATGGCTATTGCTCCCTCATTTATTTTCTGTCTACTCATCTCCTTCTTTGAAGTGTGTCTCTATGTTCACCCTCTCTTTTCTTAGCTGACACTATAAAGAGACCTGATGACCCATCACCCTGCAGAGAGGTCCAACTCACAACAGGCTGTGGGTGTCTCTCCAGCTTGATGCTGTTGAACACCAGCTGCAGCAACAAAATCATAGAATCACAGAACTGCATAGGTTGGAAAAGAGCTTTTAGATCAAGTCCCACCATTAATGCAGCACTGCCAAGTCCACAGTTAAACCATGTCCCTGAGTGCTACATCTACATGTCTTCTAAACACCTCAAAGTGTGGTGCCTCAACCACACCCCTGGGCACCCCCTCCCAATGTCTGACAACATTTTTGTTGAACAAATTCTTCCTAATATCCAATCTAAACCTCCCCTGGCATAACTTGAGGCCATTTCCTCTCATCCTATTGCTTACTTAAGAAAGAAAGACTGGCCCCCATCTCACCACAATCTCCTTTCAGGCAGTTAGTTGTAAAGAGCAATAAGATCTCCCCAAGCCTCCTTTTCTCCAGGCTAAACACCTCCACATCCCTCAGCTGCTGCTCATCAGACTTGTGTTCCAGACCCTTCATCAGTTCCATTGCCCTTCTCTGGACATGCTCCAGCCCCTCAATGTCCTTCTTGAAGTGAGGGGCCCAGAACTGGACACAGGACACAAGGTGTGGTCTCACCAGTCCTGAGTACAGGGGATGATCACTGCCCTGGTCCTGCTGGTCACACTGTTCCTGATACAAGCCAGGGTGCCACTGACCTTCTTGGCCACCTGGGCACATGCTGGCTCATGTTCAGCTGTTGTCAACCAGCACCATCAGTTTGTTTTTCACTGGGCAGGTTGCTGCCTGCAGTGGTGGGGATGCTGGTACCAAGATGGCAGTGTCACCATGGTGTCACTGGGAGCTGTCAGCCTTCCTTCCAGGAGCACACTTCCAGGGCTGAATCTGCTTTCTCACCTGGTATTAAGAGCTCTCCACCTGGATGTCTCTTTGCATCAGGCTCGCATCTTTACTGGCCTCGGGTATTTTTCCTACAGGCAAAAATCCGAGTGAGAAGGCTCCTTACTTTTGGGCACATGCCTGTTCACTTTAGGTCTGTCATTGGTAAAGGTTTCAGCACGGCCATGGCAGCAACCCTTCCACAGAGGGAAGGTGCCCCCTCGTTTCTCTGGGACTGGAGCAGTGCTAACCACAGCCCCAAGATCCCAGAGGTGCTCCATGCAATGCCAGAGCACACAACTCTGCAGAAACCCTGACTGTGGAGTAAGAAGGCTGCCAGGGTGTGACTGGATGGGAATGGCAGGCAGAGGGAGAGAGGGGAAGGTTTCTCCCAGTAAACTGGGGCTGCAAGGATGTGAGCTGAGAGACAAGACTGCTGGACAGGGAGTAGATGCATTGGGCTAAAATTCTCTCAGTCAATTAATCTCCCTCTCTGCCTGTGATGGTAGCTTATTCCCACCTCTCCTGCCTCTCCAAGGGCTGGAGCATGGGAGAACAGGTACTGTCTTGCACATCACTTTCAGCAGTCCCTGGGAATAATCTGCATTGGGTACAAGAAGCCAAACTAGGCATTTCCTTCCTCACTGTGCTTCTGAAGAGGTTTCAAGAGACAATGTTCCTTTTGCATTTTGTTTTAAGGGAATCAGTTCATTCAACAGGGAGTCCAAAAGCAGTTTGGAAATTAAACTAAAGAACATATGGCATAAGCTGTCAGTGTAGTTTCACTCTTCCTCCATTGCCTCATCAAAATTAACAAAACCTTCTTGATGAGGAGGAATGGCTAAATCTTTAAAAAGAGGCAGGAAGGTGTTTGAACGCTAAGGGAAATATTAAAAATCTTTATTCAAACACATTAATATGTATTAAGAGGCACAGACAATAATGATATGGTGTTTACACTGAGTTATTTAAACAGGAACAGAGTGCTTGGCAAATTAACATATAGAACAATACTGCTCTGGTAGTTCAAATGATAATAAGACCTAATAGGATTTCTCTATCCCCAATTCTGCTGAATCCAAGTAAGACTGATTTAAGAGTTGTAAATGTGCAGGAGGTGGTTTCCAAAGGGCAATATCAAGGGGAATTTCTTTGCTCTGAAAAACAAGCTTTGAGGATGTGACAACACATGAAAAATTCCTTCAGCTGTGCCTCTGCCCAGCACGGTTTGGTGAGCTGAGGCTGCCCTAGCGGCAAGTTTGCCATATCTTGCTTCATTTCCATGTGCACTGTGCTCCTGAGGCTTTCTTGGCAGCTTCCTCTCACTGGTAGTGCACTCAGGCACAGTGTCAGGAGCCACCAGAAGTGTCCCTGCCCGAGGCAGGGACGGGCTTGGTCTCAGCAGGCTGCAGTGATTGAGGCAGGCGGGGAGGACAGGGAGGAACGGGCAAGTGAAAAGTAAGGAAGAAGTAAGGAATAACTCAGCCAGCAGAGACACAGCTCAGCTAAGTCTCCTGAAAGTTCCTCAGAAAGTTAGAAAACCAGCAAGATAAGCACATGTGCTGGCAGGGACATGCCTGTGTGGAGGGCATGCACACACAGAGGTACCTGTGGGGAGGGCTCACATGTGTGAGCACTTGTGTGAGCAGCAATAACCCCCTGGTTCCACTTTACTGCCACATCAAAAATAATAGAGGTGCTGGAATATATGGGTCTGGGACCAGCATAACTGAATGAATCTGCACAGGCAGCAGCAACTCTGTGTTTAAAGATGGAGAGGGATGAAAGTTTAGAAACATAGACAGCAGCACTAAATGGTTTTCAGTGAAATCCACACTCATGTAAAATTCTAGCATCTTGGACTAAACACCTTTGTTAGAGTGATTGAATCCCTAACAGCTGTGGCAAAATGCCTTCATTTGCAAGTGTTACTGGTGGATAAGGAAAATTATCTTGTTATTATTGCTATTTTTAGCAGCACCCATAACACTAGCTGCTTTCCAAACAGATTTCTCTCCAGTGAGCTTCCTACAACTGTTGTGTGCACATGGATGTTAGATTATTTTCTTCTGTAGTAAAAGTTGCTCACTGTAGACTTCAAAGTTCAAAAAGCACCTTGGTGGGTAAAACTGGAGTTAAACAACCCAAAGACAATAATTTCATGAGGGCTATAAGAGCAATTCTCTTCCTGCAAGCACCATTTATCCTCTGGCCAATAAGATTTTTAATGTTGATTTTTTGCATGTTTGATTTTAAATTCATACTTAAATTTGTAAGAAAATACTGTGGTACTCTATGTTTGAACTAACAATTTTATTTTATTTTATCACTGCTACAATTTTTGTGGACAATATAATCATCAAATACTTCTGTGAATAAAAAGTAATAAGTGAAAGCTTAGAGATTTAGAGAATAATATTTCAGGAATTTTGCCTCAAATAACCAGGTCTTTTTTTTTTTATGCACTTGTATGCATGAGGAAAAACAGTGGTGTTCTGTCAAATAAAAAGAAACATCTTTCTCATTAGGACTGTGTTTATCATGCTTTCAAATGTTCTGCAAACCAATGCCCCTATTTGTCACTGTAATTCAATATAATAAAAGCTGTCAAAACTGCTCACTTTGCTCGCTAGAGACAAATTTGCTGAAGTTTTGCAGCATGAGCCAAATAACACAGCACCAGATCCTCGAGCTTTTATTTCATTTTGCTCTAGGCACTATTCTTACTGGTTTCTGAGCAATTTTTGCTCAAGTAAGGGCTGAAAGTTTCAGGTTTTGAACATGAGACTTTTTTAGAAATAAACAGCACAGAAATCCCATTTACAAAGAACATTGGTGACTGGAATGGTGCTGCTTGTGAGCTTTATCTCTGAAATGTCAAGCTTATTTCCTTCAGATTATTGCAAAATACAGACTAACTACATCCTTGATGAAATTCTCTCAAGGTCCATGAGGTCACTCTCAGGATTAAACACTGCCTGACCTTTTTTATACAGAGTCCAGAAGCACTGTATTTTGGTGCCTGCTACCCTTTCAGACATGTTAGTCTGTTCCACTAAAAACAAAGATTATAGATCTCTTCCCTCATGGGAAGAGGTTTGATGAAGCAACTCTCAGTTATTACCCTGTCCAGAGACTGCAGGACCACACTGTGTCCTTCTGGCAATAGACAAAACAGACAAAGTTATCACTCAAGGACAGCCTTGAGTAATGGCTACATTTTCCATGTTTTTAAAAAACATGTTTTGATGCATTAAATAAAGAAAACACATTAAGAGCTATGTGTTGGGAATAGGTATATTGGCAGGTCACGAGAAAAGCAGCCAGGACAGTGGTTAGGGCAGAAGATTTAGAGTCAGCTGCTCTTTTTAGTCCTCACCACACTGACTTGTCCTAAGATTTGGAGGAGACTTTTATGGTAAAATCTATAAACTAGAGTCCTTCTTCTCACTCTTTTGAACTGCCTTTCTGCATCTGTGCAGACCACAGCAGTTTAACATGTCAAAACACTTTCACAGGCTCAGATAAAAGCTGCAAAATATTAACAGCTGTAGTGGTCAGCCAATGCATTTTTATCTCTTTTTGAACATGTGCCCAAAAGAGCATTTGATGAAGATGTGTTCTACACCTGTAAAGAAATAGATTCCTACATGGACACAGGGGTCCTAGTAAGACCGAGAACATGAAAAACAAGATGAAATCTACTGATGACTACAGCTCCTCTGACTGAATCCTTTATTGCAGCTGCATGAACAGACCCCTCCCTGAGTTTTTACTCCAGCCATTATTCCTAACTTGGCATCCAGAAGTCAGCCTTGGCTTCCAACCTGAAAAAAAAAGGGAGACAGGCTAACACACACCGTTAAGCATTCAGGGTATTGTGCATGTGATAAAGGATTGGATAAAACAGTGGCAAAAGTCTGCTATCTTCCAAGGCTCAGGAAAATAAACCACAAAGACAATTCAACAAAGTCCTCTTTGTTCCTGAATAGAACCAACAAAATGAAAGGAATCTGGTGGAAGAGAGGAGGCAAGAAAGAGGTCTGCTGCAGGGAGCAAGTACAGACAGAATCGCTCTTTGCCGGTTCCTCTGACAGAGCAAGTGCATGATTATCACATGAGCCTCACAAAGACTGGAATTAAAGGGGCTGACTCGGCTGTCACATCGCTTAAGCTGCACCGGGGTCAAAGGAGTTCGGACTAACCGAGGTCAGCAACACAGCCTGGGAAGTAGGGGTCTCTTTTCCAAAGCAACAATTGCTTAGGTTGCTAAAAATAGATACCTAGAGCCCATGATGGCTTATAAAGCCCCCCCTTTACACCAGATTCCCACAAAGTGCTGTATATAATCAATAGTGCTCTGAAAAGAACAGAGCCACAATGAAGGAAGTCAGGTGGTCACTAGAAACAAGTGTAAAGGGCAAAATACACAAGAGAAGTCACCATCTGTGCTAACCCCTAAAAGACCAAGGGAAAAAATAATAAGTCTGAACTACTGGCACACAAGTATGATAGAATCCAAATGCAAACAGGTGTCAATGGCATGACAGTGGGGGAGTCTGCTATTTGCAGGTCACCACATGCCTTCTGTATATTATTTCATGAATCATGTCCCCAACAGAGACTTCTCTTTTCTGATTTCCAGTGATGCCAGGGCTACTGATAAATGTCTCTGTGCTAAAAATAGTACCTATTCTCTCTCATGCCCTCTGTCCCCTTTCAGCCTCCACTTCATATGAATCAGCTCCAACAGAGGGGCACTGACCTCACCTCACCAGGAATATCAAACATCTCCACAGCTTTGATGAACCTTTTGATGAGAGTGGAAAAAGGAGAAATGTACACATCAGCTGTGTAATCATGTTCTGTATGGGTCTGGATGCATCCTAAGGTTTGTGTTTAAAAGCAAAACCGATACACATCTCCTTTGGTATGCAAGCACAGAAAAGCACCCTTTGTTTTTGTGTGGTTTTGTGGGGGGATTTTCTGGAGGCTTCAATAGTATTTGGATGGGGTCCACAGAAAAATCTGTTAATTTTGTCATAGACATAGAACTATGTCATCTTTGCCATTATCATCACTTTCTAGATAAAACCAAGATCAGGATATTAGTGGCTTTGTTGCTCCACAACGTGGATTACATAATTCTTTCTGCCCAACAAACTCATAATGACCTTTGAATCCTGATTTTTGAATCAGGATTTTCTATCTTGACATTATTTGTGGCAACAAACCAGATTTTTACAAATAAAGTTTGTGTCCCCCTCATTCCTCGAGCCATAGCCCTGAGGCATCCTGGTAAGAAACTAGATCTGTTGTAACACTGATAGAGTGAACAGAGCCAGGTTTTCAAGCATCATTCTGCCACAGCTCTTTGTGGACAGGGAACTGGCAAAAAAAATCCTGAGAGCAAGACAAAGCAAAGAGGGAAACCTGCATGACCCCCAGGGAATCTTCACAGATGTGCTCAAGCTAATTGTGCAGATGAACCTGAGAAACCAAGTCCTTGGGTAAGCTTAGTTATCCTTTACAACCTGACTGTTAATGGCTATGTTTACCTGTCCTTGAGGAAAGAGCCTCTATTTTGGCTTATCAAACACAGAGGAATTCCCAGTGTCCTCAGGAAGTTCTGGGACAAAAGTTAAACTGATAATTCCAAATACACTATTTGTGCTTCATCATTTGACTGACTTTAAACTGGAAATGCTGTTCTATGTGCAGAGCTGTAACAACAGAAAACTGCAGGTCTTTTTCATTTTTGTTCTTTTAATCCAATTCTACTGCATATTTTCTGTTCTGTTGCAAAGCTCTAGGCACTGGTGATGCTGTGCCCCCTAGGTCAAAATCAGATTGCAGAAGAGGAGATGGCAATGCCTGTCGTTAAAGGGTTTGTGTATGTGTTGAGGCCAGGTGAAGGACAACTGTCTCCACTGATGCTACCTTAGAGGATCCTGGACAAAGCAACACAGTGATGCCACAGAGGGAAAGCCAGCACCTACAATGCTTGTGAAGGGAGTAGGTAAATCCTCAGACCATGGAATTTGGGCTTTCCGATACAGATGGAATCCAAATTGATGAGAAGATGAGAAGCAGGCACTCCAGTCATGTACAGCCTGGGCAAGGTGAGGAGGAGCTTGTTCTTAGGGACCTGGAAGTCTTTACTCCTGATCTGCTGGACACTGAGAAGGCTGCAATCCACCAAACAGTAGCACTCTCTGTTGAGCATTCTCCACTTAAAATGTTTTGGTTTTCTCTGTAAAGAAGTTTATTCTTGCATCTCCGAAGTGATGGGAAGTAATGCCAATTTCTCTTTCTGTGTGTTGTCACCAGCTCCTCAACTCAGCATGTCTTGCTGGTAACTTATCCTTCCATTGCAATAAAGCAGTCTTGGTCTTTCACACCATGTTAAAGAAAATAACCAGCAGAGTACTTAAACCAGGCTTGGCTTGACTGCAGATTTCAATTGAGTTCAGCAGTAAAAGGAAACCCTATTAGTACTACTTCCCCACAGCTAGCTTTGCTCAATGCCTAGTGTTAAGATAAATTATGTTCTTCAGTGTGTAGGATGAAATAAGAGTTGCTATCACAGCAGGATGAGTTTTTCAAATAGTACTTACATTAGAGAGCAATCTTTTGTTCCCACAGAAGGAAAAATTTTGAAAATAGATAACCAAGCTTATCTTGGAGGTCTATCACTTGGGGCCACAATCCATGATCTATGTAGACTCAGTGCAAAGTATATCATTTTGTCTAACAGCCTTTAACAGGGACTTTGACAGAACTATTATTTTCTTCTGAATGATATATAAACAAATTCAGTTCTACAACTTCATCTCCAGCCATCTCTGTTCATTGTTCTTTGACTGCAAGTATTCCTTGTCATGGTTTAAGGACTACTGAAGTATTTAATAGCTGTTTAAAAGTAACAGCTATTACTACTTAGACCAGACATAGAGGACAACTAAACAGGTCATTACCTTTACAAGTAAGGTGTGTATGGAAAAGGATTTAAGAGAAATTAAATTATAAAATCCAGTTACTCCATTATTCTCTGTGTTTTAAGTGAGAAATCAGAATGGATTTGCAACATTAAGTACAGGGTAAGACAATTCTGAGTCTAATACAAGTATGAAGGTACTGTTAGACAGAATTTGCCAGTTGCTTAGCCCTTAGAGAGCCACTTCTGGGACTGCGTGAGCAGGGATTCTTGGCTCTACATCTCAAATGTGATCAACATTTTGCTTGCAATACTTGGTCAGAAAGGGTATGCCAGTTGTGACCAAGAAGATCTATCTAAGACCTTAAAAAATCAATGGAAATCTTTCTGTTGGGATCACCATGCTCTGGATAATATCCTTACAAAATTCATTTTAGTGTCAAATCCATTCCTTCTTCCCCATTCTGTTGCTCAATTTGCTCTCTGCTGTTGGGAACTTTTTTGCAAATATTAATAAATCTGTATAATCTTTGGCCTCTAGCTGAGTCTCGATTCCATGGCACACTATTGCACTGTGTGCGTGACTGCATGGTTGAGGGTTGCTCTGGAAATTACTTGTAAAAATTAATTGTCTGGTAATACCACAATTGTCAATATGTGTAGGTTGCAGAATTCCCCCTGTGGGCTGTTGTAGCAGATCATAAAACTTCATTTCCAGGAAAGTTTCAAAACTTTTATTTTCTAGGGAACAATAATTATCAGAGTCCAGATGACCTGTCCCATTTCTCCATTAACTTCATCTCTTTTTTCTCTCATCAGACATGGTAATTTGAAGGCAACTGGCAACAGATCACATGTCAGGCTCCTGGTTTTATATCAATGTCAGCTGAAGTGTTTAAAAGCAGCCAGACTCATAAGCCTAATCCCCAAACAAATGTTTATATGTGACCATTTCCCCATTGTTAAACTTTTGTACCAACAGCTGATTTACAAGTCTGACACTTATGCAGACATATGCTTTGGCATTCTGCAGGCTTCCTGAGACTCATGCCCTCCAGCACTGCTTGTTGACATCCCCTTCAAACTCAGGACATTGATGGATCATCACAATGGACAAACCACTCTGGACCTACATGGTCGTAACAGCTCTAGTCATGTCCCCGTTGGAGTTTACAGAGATGCATTCTTTCACTGAGAAATTATATTCCCTTGAGACCAAACCTTTTGCAGGCACTTACCAGTTCTTGTGAAGTTCATACTTGGTGAAGATTCTCATGCCTAAGATGAAACACATCAAAGAGCAAAAAAACTTCCACCCCTCCTAGATAATCATCCTGTGATCAAGACACTGACAGGAGTCCAGATTTCAAGTTTCTGTTCTGCAAGATGTCAGAATCCTGTATTCCAGGCGAGCTTTCTGGCCACCAAAATATCAAGTTCTTCTTGTATTCTGTCTCTCCTGTTGGACTGTTTTACTTTGTATAAATAAATAACCATTAATTGAACAAGGGCTTGAACTCAGGATGCCCATTGAACTATTGCATTGGTCTTTCCCCAGGTCAGTGAAGAGGTAACTGCTTGTATGAAGATAGCAAGTTGCAGAGCAACAGAGGTAGCTGAGGGCTCCCAAAAACGCAAGGAAAGGAAAAGAAAACCACTTGGTAAAGTAATTTAGCAGAGTATGAATCACCTGTCTTTCAGTCCTTGACCTGAATGAGGAAGAAGCACTGCTAGCTGTTCTAGGAGAGGCTTTGACCAATCCTCCGAAAGGTCATAATGCCACCAAATTTTGAAAAGAACTAATATTTAAAAGTCATACTTTTTTCTTTCTGAAGTAAAAAAAAAAAACTTTAGCTAAATGATCCTCTAACAGGCCCCTTGCACTAGAATGAAGGTGCTATGTATCTTTAGCATCACAATATCTTGAGTCTTAAAGTTGCTGGAAACTCTGCCCCAGACATTAAAAAGGACCTCACTGTTCCAGTTCCAAGTGATTTCTTCATCTAACACTCTTCCTAGCTTTGCTGGCATTTTTCAAATGAAGGTTTAAGTCTATTACTTACACATTATTTTCACATGAAAAGTATGAGTTTTAGTCATATTTAGTCATGCAGAAAGATAACTGAAAGCAATAGGGAAAATTCAGTGATTTAGTGTAACATTGACATAAAAGATCATTATAAAAGGTAAGACAAGGGCTGGAGAGGTTGAGTCCTAATCTTCTTACCTCACTGCTAGATAATATACTGCAATAACTTTAATGTTACATTTGATGGTCAAAAATATTTATTTTCAAGCATCTCTTTGATAAGGAACTTGGATTAAGTTCTTTGATTATGAACTAAAATACATGTTTTAGTCAGATTCACCTCTCTGTAAGCATATCAACAAATTGGTATTTCTGCAGACACAAGTCTGCTTTTTCTTTAATGTCATATAATCTTTCTCATAAGCACTTGCATAAAATCAGTTAAGAGTTAACCAACTAAAATATACAAATATGCGGGAGGTTTTATGAAGAGCTACAACTTCAAAAGGAGTTGGTTTAGGGGTCATGACCCCATTTTTTGCAATAACTTATGCATCACGAACTTACGTAATTGGCAGCAGATAACATATCACACTCTCAATTTTATGTCCTTGGTTTGACAACAGTGTCAATTGAAGTATTTGCTAACTGCAGAACAAATGGAGCCTCATAGATGAAAATGTTTTCATTCCAAAACCGACGTTTGTAGCAAAATATTCCCCCTTAATTGTTCTTTTTTAACATTACTAAATTCATTATCAGAAATGGATGGGGTATACACACACATATACATAATTTTGGACATCAAAAAATATTTCTGAGTATTATTTAACCTAGCAAAATGGAAATACCTGAGAAAGGATAACATATATTTTTCTAAATAAAATATCCTCAGCACAAAAGAACACATTTGAAGTGGCTTTGGATCTCTAAATCTTTGTTATCTTTAGAGCATGAATCAGCTTTAATATAAATTATTGGGAAATGAGTGACCTGGATTTTAAAACATTTTAGTAGGGTAGATGTTCCTTTTCCCAGAGATTGCATTACACAGCAGCCAAGAGGCAAGCCTAGACTGCTTCTCTACAGCAAAACTGGACACCTGTACCATTCACTTAAAAGGCTCATCCTCTTGAGACATTGTAATCTTCACAAGCCACAGCAGAAAATGCATAAAGCAAAAAATTATTATACAGAAGGGAGGCATTTAAAAAAAAACCTTAGTGACTTAAGGTCTTAATATCTATTTAAATTCAATGGTAGAGAAGCCAAAATTTATTGAGTCTCTTTTTGAGTGATCTGAGGCTTAGGAGTAGGATTTGTTTGGGGGTTAGCTCTGAAATGTGTATTTTGTGAGGTACAGTTCTCTTTCAAGAAAGACACTTCTTTCTCAACAGTGAGCATGTTGATACACACAATGTTGAACATAATTTCCAAAACTGTACAATAGAGAGGAAGAGAATGTACAATAGAGAGGAAGGCAATTTTATTAATTTGAAGTTTTCTGCTTGACCAAATTACAAATTAACGTTGGGAAACAATTATAAGCCATCAGTTTATTAAGGCATTTGTTATTATTTCTCATCTGAACATGAATTTAAACTGACCTGAAGAAGACATGATATGTGTTTTTAAATCTGGCTCACAGTAGATTATCACCAATGATGTATATTATTTGGTAGGCAAGATTTTTGTGTCAACTTTGTAAAAAACTGTTGGTATCTGGGAAAGTAAATTGCCTTCAGTGAGACTCCATGACATAGCTAAACCAGCACAAGTTATAAGTAACAGACAAGGAAAAGAAAAAATTATAATGAATAGCAGGAGGAAGGATATAAAATTAAAAAACGGGAAAAAGTGAAACTGATACACATAAGAAAAAGGAACACCCATTATAGAATCATAGAATCATATAATGGTTTATGTTGGAAAAAGCCTTAAAACTCATTGGGTCTACCACTAAACCATGTCCCCAAGTGCCAAATGTACATGTCTTTTAAATACTCCTAGGGAATGTGATTTCACCACTTCCATGGACAGTTACTTCCAATGCTTGACAACCCTTTCCATGAAAAGAATTTTCCTAATACCCAACCTAAACTTTACCTGGCATAATTTGAGGCCCTTTCCTTTTATCCTACTGTTACTTGGGAGAAGACCCTGACTCCCTCGTCACTACAACCTTCTTTTGGTTAGTTGTAGAGAACAATAAGGTCCCCCCCAGAAGCCTCCTTTTCTCCAGGGGAAATTTGGCCTGAAGGGATGCCATAAACTGACCAAATCCATTTCTGTTTTTCTATGTATCTTTCTTCTTAGCAAATTATTTTTTGTTTATCCTTCTCCTAGAAACATTTCAGCATGGATTTTATTCAACTTCCATAGTGCTTCATTGCCCTTATCATTACAAACATTTTCCTGATGTCTGACTCAAATCTCTCTTGTTGGTATATAACACTGCATTCAGCTCTGAACAACACACACTCAAAAATATCTGGATTGTATCTGCCACCAGCATTTTAGTTCATCCTTACATATTACGCTCAGATTCACATAGCAAAACAAACTCATACTCACAGACTTTCAGACAAAACTAAATCAGAAAACGCATTCCAGCAGTCCATATAATGATCTCCACCCAGTACATACATGCAATTTGAGGGACCAGGCCAGAACTATTCCAAAACCTTAAAGCATGCAGGACTGTGGATGTTAAGCCCTCAGCACCAACCATGTTATTTTATAGGTCCTATTTCACCCCACACTCTTACAATGCCACAATACTTATTAAAGTAGATACAGCTGCTGGCAAACACTCACTGAAGAACAGCAAAAGCTGTGATGGGATTGAGTAAAACTGTTAATAGGAAAGAGAAGGCCAGATACAAAAAGGCAGCAAAAGGCATTTTATAGCCATCGTTTGCCCTGGCCCTTGTAATATAGTATAATTATGGTCATGCAGCTGTGCAGCCCTTTGCCTTGGGGTGATCAACATCCTGGGTTTGACGACACAAAGGTAGATTGTAAGAGCCAAGAACTATGTTCCCTTTAATAATGTCAGATTTTAATTTGGTATCTCAGAACATAACCAAGGATAAGATGTAACTAAGATAAGAAAAAAAATAAATACTTAATTTCAGAGAACAATGAACTGGCATGACATTTCTTAAACAATGGAACAGTCTCCCAGACTCTTCCCAGTAATGGAGCCTATTTGTTTGGTGCTTTTATAGCCAGATTGGCAAAAACTAGAAAACAGCCTGCAGGATATAATCTTGCTTTGGCAAGAGATTGGGCTGGATGATCATTTCCATCTAAGTTTCCTCCCAGTTCAGGCTCAAGTTTTGGAAGCAGAATCTTACTGTCTTACTTTGTATTTACCATTTGAAACCATATTTCAGCTGGAGCTCCTAGATATGACACTCAGCCTCAATAAATTCTGGTTAGAGCTGTTGGGATATGATACAAACCTCCTTAGAGCTGACTGGACTGTTTCCACTGCTGTGGGGACCCTCGGAACAAGCCTTTGATACTCACAGAAATGGATGCATATCTGTCAGTGTGTGAGAAGCCAGAGGCACTCATCCTTTTAGGCTGGCAAGAGGCAGCCCAGTACTAGCAGAAACACTGTGCAGCACTATGAACAGGTGACTTTGCCTGAGCTACTATTTCCTGCAAAAGAGTGGAACACTGACACAGTGACACAGCTTCTGGATTCACGCTGACTTGTACCTTTTCTGTCTGCTGCGTGCTCAGAGGAAGCTTTCACCTGCTCTCATAGAAATGTCTTCAATTAATTGTTAATGAGCAATAATAAAATCCCAGAACAGCTTCCCTCTTTTGACTCATACCATGGTGCCTCCTCTCTTTAATGCCTGCCATCAGAATGTCAGTACACCGAGGCATGATGCAGTATTATTTAATGTCTAATAAGAATCAAGCAATCAAGCATCTTGACCCAACAAAAGCAACAGAAACCAAGGGAGCTGCACTGCACTCATAGACAGCAGTTGAGAGTGTTTCTGGTTCTTTGGGGCCAGCTTGTCCTGTCAAAATTTCTGTAGTGTTCAACATTCTCCTCTGAAAATTTATTTCTTAAAAATATCCCAGTTTAGCCCAGTTTAAATGGGTCATCTAAGCCTTACAAGTAAATTTGAAAAATTACAGGCATGTTACGGAGAGGCCACATTTTTATTTCAGCAACATGGACATAAATTAGAAACCTTCTTTCTGTCTTTCTCAAAATAAAGAACAATGCTATTTACTGGGCTATGTATTGGAGCCCTTCAACACAAATCCATGCACACTAAGACCAAGACCACCAATACCAATGCAGAATTATTTATTGCCATGTGAAATATAAGTACACACTTATACACTTAACACAGCAAACAGAAAAAAAAATGAAAACAAATCTTAAAGTTAAGATTACAGAGCAGGAATAACAGGAGGAGAACTTAAACACGTTGCTGCCCCAAGAGGACATGAATTTCAATGGAAAATAACTACCAAATGTTTCCAAAGCCAACCACAAAAAATCAAATAAGATTCAACTTAAACACAATTTATTCTGAAGATTTTGTTGTTATAGAGTCACACATGCATGTAGAATTCATGGTTATTTCTCAAAAATTAAACTCTTCTGGGCTCAGATTTGTGTAAAACCAAAAAAGGGGTTTAAAAAGAGAAATCCCTCTATTCTATGAAACAGTTTCTGGGAACTTTCCTGGAAATCCCAGAAAGACCAGCCAAAGAAAATTATCTATGGGGAATTGTGATTGTTGCAGCAAATGTGAGCTTATACTCTGATTCATTTAATTAAGTTCTTTGAGTGAATAATGGGATTCAAAACAAGGGGTATACTGAAGAAGAGTAATCAAGCTATAACAAGATTTCTCCAGTTATTAACTGTAAATTACACAAATGTAAATCCAGATCAGCAAAAAAGCCCTACCGCACTCACATGTTATGATTTTTCAATAGAAGCTTTAAAGCAGCATTTGTCAATGGTGTTAATTTTAAATTATATGGCTAGTGACAACCCTGTATACCACCCAAGATGTCAGCATGCTGGGAAAATCACATTTCTCTTTTGAAGTTGTATTTAAAAAAAACCAATCATTTTTGAATTATATTAATGGATATAGAGTGAGAGAAGAAAACACACACAGCGCATAAGTTAAAATAAAAAAATAGATGTCTAAGAGACATATTAAACATCCGTATTCCAAAACCTGAGTGACTTTTCATTTATATTTCAATTGAAATGAATGTGTGATAATTGTGGTAGGAAAACAGAAACTGTTCTCTCACAAGCAATACTGCTGCTTCCAAACAACAGCACTGTTAACACATTCATTTGTATTGTACTGTATTAGTAATACTCAAAAAATGGTTATGAATTTGTGGTTATTGAGTGAAGTGCATTGATAGGTCCATGAACTCCTCTTGGACAAGCACATAAGACACTCAGCAACTCTGGATTTGTGGTTGTTATTAGCATTGTCTTTGAGTGTAGGCAGCTACATTTGGGTGAAGACTGGTCTCCAGTGGTCCACAAGTAGATGTAGGTCCACCCGTGCAAGCTGTGGTACAGCTTGGAGAAGAGCCACTACAGAAATGGCTCTGGAGACATGACATTACATCCTGGGAAGAAAGTGTAACAGGAATAAATGCAGCACTCAGAGATGGAGACTGAGATGTTGCTAAGTTAGAAGGGATATTGATAACCTTTTCATGAAGCGTAGCAACAGAGATGAAAAGAGACGCACTGCTTTCAGTTCATCTCTGCACTTCCTGATGTACCATTCCAAACACCACCGTAACTAAGGCATGCCAGCTTGGACCAGGACTTCCAAGAGTTTTTTTTTCAAAGTATGTTATGCTTCAGTATGGCCTTGAAAATTTGCTTTAGTCACACCTTGTGTTTCAGATTACTCACAGGTTCCTGTGACATTTTTATGTTCAAGCTGGGAAAGATCAAACAGGCCAGCTGAAAAAACTTAATGCACTTCATTTTTCCTACTAAAGAAATAATTTTTAATTTTTTTTTTTTTAATTAAAAAAAAAAGGGCAAACCAAAACTTCAGCAAACAAAAGAAAAACCTACCAGATATATTTTGAACAGAAGAGTTGTATTTGGGGCATTTATAACACTATCCAGTTATAAATACACCAAATTCTGGGGTGATTTTATATAGCTCAATTACAGCAGGAAAGGAAGTGAAAATTTGCACCCCATACTTCAAATGCATATGGGAAGAGGAATTCTGCATTTGAACAGCTGTCTTATGTGGAAAGGAGTGACTTCATCCCCAACACACAAGATATCTGAACTGTCAGAAAGCTGCTAACAATCTCTTCAGTACTGCCATCCTCATGTACCTCAGGACACAAAGACCTGGGCTGAACTCCAAAATTACATTGTTCAGCAGCTGAATGACAAAAATCCATCTAGAATTAAAAGATTATACATCAAATTAATATGCAGTAAATAATGAATTTTGTGTCCTTATTTAGTAAAACAATTTCCTCACATCACCTTTCCCAGAAAATGAAGCTGAGACATAATATACAGTGCTAAATTAAATCTCATACAAACACTCCTGATGTGTGCAGAAGTACCCTGCTTCAAGTTCTTACTCATTGAATGCCATTCAAACAAATGGCAAGTTATTGGGGGTCAGGGGCAAGCATTACATGAGGGCTTTTCAGCTATTCAGAGCTGTGAATCTAAGGTGATGTATTGTTAAATTAAATATCTATACAAGAGGGCTGTGGTTACAAAGTTGGATGGCAGTGAGCACTGTACTGAATTTAAATGTCACCTTATTTATCATCCTGTATTATTTTTAGAATGTTTAGTGCTAGGAAATACACTTACGCAACTTTAATTCTATACTAAAAAGCTCTCTATAAGAGAAAAAGGTTGATGCCAGAACTTTTCAGAAAAAGTATTTTCTGTTTCTACAGTTCCCATAGCTGTGAAAATAAGCACGTCTTCAACTATAGTCTATAACCATATTCACCATATCAGGTCACTTTGGGAAACTTCCATGCAGGTGTTTAACAGATTATGGCTTGATGTCCTAATGGGAAAAAAAAAAAAAGCATCAAACATGAAATAAAGTAAATCATTTTTACACACAGAATGGAGGATAAACATTTTATAAAATCCTTCTCTGACTGATTAGAACCTAGTAATGAGACAAAAAAGTTCCAAATACCTTTAAAAGTGATTCATTAAATGCTGGAGGCAGTGTCACTGCCTCCTATTGCCACATGCTCAAATTTCATCGTCTCCTGTCAGACCAACTGGCCAAAGTGATGAGGGCACCCACTAACTAAGCAACTTCTGTCCTGATTACCCAGACAAGCTGCTGCTCTCAAAAAACAGGGCTGCTCAGCACAAAACCCCTTCCTGTTTCCTCAGTACACACACTTTTCCAGCTTTGTTTCCCCTAAAAAGGGTTCACATTCATGGAGCCTACTAGGACTAAATTTGGGTGGTTCTTAGCAATAGACAGATATTAGAACCAAAATATTCCCATTAAATTAGCCACATCTAGGATCCTCCTCTTCTTGCTTCTTAATTGTCACCATGACAATGTCAACACTTCAATCATCAGTGCTGAACATATGCGAGATGTGGCCCAGCTTGTCTCTTGGAGTCGTTACCTAGACTGCTTTCAGATGTACTACTGCATTTGGTTTATATTTCTTCAGTTTTCTTCACAGTCAGAAAGCTGGAGAAAGGGGATGGGAACCAGACAGCCCTTGTGGCATAGAGAAAATAGCAATATAATGCCCAGTTCTTAGGTTAATAGAACAAAACTGCTTTAAAGGCCAACTTCAACACCACTGTTGGAAGGGACTGATGGCAGGACTGATTGTTGCTATATCTCTTTGGCATCTGACTCAAAAAGAGGTGTGTGCTTTGTCACAATAGCTGGGGGTCACTGTAAGTCATATGAGGAGCAGCTGAGGGAGCTGAGTTGTTTAGCAAGCATTTAATTATTCAAGCAATGAATAAAATTCAATTATTCGAGCATTGAATAAAAGTGTTGTCAAGCACTGAAACTTCCCAGAGAAGTGGTGGAGTCATCATCCATGGAGATGTTCAAGTGTTGTCAAGCATTGAAACTTCCCAGAGAAGTGGTGGAGTCACCATCCACGGAGATGTTCAAGAAACAACTGGACATGGCACTTAGTGCTATGGTTTATTTGACAAGGTGGTAGTTGGTCAAAGGTTGGACTCCATGATCTTGCAGTTCTTTTCCAACCTAAATGATTCTGTATATAGGAAAAAGTTGCAGCTGAGTTAAACAAGGGCAAATATTCCTCATAATGGAAATCTAAACCTTTAATATTGTAGTACCTTTAATATTATGTTACATCCTTAGTGTTAATTTGGTATAAGAGTAAGTGTTTCATAAGCACAGTTTTATTTTTAAGCAAAGCTTTTGGAATTCTTTTAGAAGATGTTTACAGTAGTTAAAGAAAGATCACATTTTAAAGGTACATTTCTAATTACATTCTGGCAGAACCTTAGCTGGGAACACTACCAGCACTATTTTGATAGCAGAAGCTGTGACAGTTACATCAGCTAAGGTTATTTGCTGTCTGCTTATTATCATGATCAAATTAAAATACAAGAATATGGTCAACAGACCAAAAATATGACATAGAACACTGGGGTGCAAAACTTGGGAACAACCTTAGGAAATCTGTGAGTGTACAGAACAGGACTGGAGTATTTCACTGGAAGAACTAAACAACTTCAAGGACTGAAGCAGTATGAACAGGATGAAATCCAGAACTGCCTAGCTCAAATTCATGAAGCTGGCAGCAAAAAATATCACAATAAACTGGGCACTTGCCAGCTGCACGTGGAAGAGAAAACTCTAGATGGTTCAATCAAAGTCAGGGTTAGTATAAGCCCCTAAAGAGAGGCAGCAATGGTAAACAAGTACAATTCAAAAACACATGGGGTATTTCCAGCAGTGAGGGATGTGCTGGTCATACGTCACTGGAATACTGTGTAAAATTTAGGTCACTCCTTTCAAGGACAGACACAGCTGTGCTCCATATGGGGAAGTTCCACAGCCACAGCCCTGTCACACGGCCCCCGAGCATGTGCCTGGGCTCCCATGTTTGTGCCTGGGAAATCCCATGCCATGCACTGCAGGAGAAGAAATCCAGCCTGTGGGAAACGTGAGCAGCACAGATGGCGGCGAGTGCACAACGCGCCCAGGCCAATTCGGTCACACCAGGCTCACCAAGATGGGCTGACTCTATGGTGTGTTGGCTGATACAGCAAGAGAGGCTTCAGAACAAAATGTACCCAAACTTTTCATTTGTCCTTTGGATTTCCAGTAGGTCCAGGACATATTGCACAGCGGTGCTCAAATAACACAGCACATGTAGGGTACGCCCAGCACGTCCTTCACATGCCACGCTCCTTGCCCAGGTATTCAGCTGTCAAGCTGCATCTGTGTTTGTCTGTGACTTCCAGATGTCAACCTGATTGATGAGAATGATTGTGCTGAACCAGTGACCATGGGCTCTGCCAAGCAGTGCTAATGCAAGGAAAAGGAGGAGAGGGTAGAGCCATCTTTTTTCTCCAGTTAATTCCTTCCTATACTATACAGCAAAATGGACTTGTCATGAAACAGGTGCAGAAAATTGCTTCTAGAAGGATTAGAGAAATGGAAAATCCATCTCATGGGAATAGACTGTGCACACATCTGAACAAACAGGTGCAGACCAATGTGAGCCTCAGTTGGCCTCATACTGTCCCAAAATCCACGTGGCCTGAATTAAATCAGTGCTAATGAAGTCTCCAGCAGAACTCACAAGCTCAGGCCTAGCATTACACTGCCATAGCCCTACAGGCAGCAGGAGAGGCTCAATTCATATCCCAGCTCACTGGGATGGTTAGCAGAGAGCCTGGGTCTGCCTGTCCCCATCAGTGCCAACGCTCCCCACAAGAGTTTGGCTTGTTAGTCCCAGTGGTGCCCGAGGGGGTAGGACTGCCCTCAAGGATTTTAAAGGTCTTTTCCAAGCTAATGATTCTACAATTCTTTAATTCACAGAGAAAGAGAAGACAGGATATCTGCCTCAGCAAAGAGACAATGTTGGCACACCAACAAGCAGTGTAAATATGCCATAGATAGAGTTAAGCTGAAAACATGAATAATTCTATCCATTATAGCAGCAAGATCTTGGGAGAGCTCTCACAAGTAATGAAGGAAAACGGTAACAAATTTTAAGGTGATGTTTGATTTTTCTGAACACATCTCTGTGCCACAGAGGTGTCTGAAACACCCGCAGATGCCCCATAAGACCCCATCCTGAAAATGTCTGTTAGCTGTGAGCTGCAAACCGAAATCCAATTGAAATCAGAAATTTAATTAAAAGCAGCACTTCTGAGCCAGCTGCTGGCAGGCATTATGCTGGTAAAAAGTGACAGCTGCTTCATTGGCAGTGCAATGTCAACAACTGTAGAAGAGGCCAAGGAATAGATGTGGGCCACAACTGCTCAAGGATCACCCCACTTTGAAGAAGGTACTTGTAAAAAGGCTTCCGAGGCTTTTGTCTATGATTTCACCAGCTAAGATACTTTGCTCCTAGTTTATATTTATATTTTGCTTCTGTCTTCCTTGTTTGTTTGGTTTTTTGGCTCAGTGGGATCACAATGCCAATTAAAATTAGTTAAGAGAGAAAATGCCAGGCTTTCCAAATACAACATAATTGTTCTTAAAAAACTATTCTCTCATTACCTAGCAAATCCAGGGTTGGTTTGCAATAAATGTACTTTTCAGAGATGTTTCCCATTTATACAATTGGACTTAGATCCCTTTGATCCATTTTATTTGCATATGTAAGTATATGATTCCCATTTTTTTAAATTATTAATACTTTTCTAAAAAGGCAGCATTTTCTTGTTTTAAGAAATACAAGCTTGGTTTCAAGTAAGACAGAGTAGCAAGGGATTAGTACTGTGGCCATTAAATTAATGGTCCACAGGGAAGGGTGGACCATTCTAGGTACTCAGAATAATATACACATTGAAGACAATTAATTGGAACCCAAAGTTTCATATCTAAGTTTAAAAGTAACCATTTAGTATTTGGGTTTTTTCCCTGCTAGAGCTTCAGGTAGATGTGATTGCCCTCAGAAATTATGAGCTGTATCACATAGATAAGCTTGTCACAGTTTTTCCCTGTGAAGAGACTATCTTGCTTAGCCTAAGAATAACTTTAAAATTCACAGAAAGTGAGAACTGTTAAGCAGTTAAAAATAAAAAGTCATAGGAGGACACACCGTTAGGCATAAACACTAAGACCCTTCAAATCAGCTTGAGCTGTTGAGCTAACCTAAACATTTCTGGTCACATACTGATCCCAGTGAATTCAAAATGATTGGCAGTGATAACTAATGTTTCTCCTTTTATTTCTGTTTTCCTGCTAATGAGTATCAGATATAACATTGCAAGACTACACTGTAAACAAAGTGCAAAGTTAATAATTTTCAAAGGAACACTTTATTCACAGTAGGCTGTGTAGGGAAGGAATTAAGCCTGAGTAAATAAACCATGAAGGTAGATGAGAATATAGAGAGAAATCAAAAAATAAGAAGATGCAAGTTAAAAAATTAGTGGGTATGTGATGAAAGCAAAATATACTGCTTACAAGGAAAATTCAACAACTGAGTAAAATGCTGAGTAATTTCATTTGTGCGTTAAATTATTTGCAATTTCCTGCATAAAAGTAAAAAATAGAACAGAAATTTAGGATTGTTATGGCAAAGATCTTTTCTTCATCCAAGAACAGAGGAGCTAGAAGGTTTACACAATTTTATGTCAATTAAAATATTCCATATAAACAATGCATACTTGTCCAAAGTAACTGAATTCCAGTTCTTTCTGGGCAAAGTCTGAGAAAGAAATACTGCATTGCAATATAAAATAAGCAAATTTCATCTATTTTGGAACAAGTGAAGAATTGCATGTAGTTCAGACACATCAAAATCTTTCTATCTGGGTACAGAGGCCTATTATTAGGATGTCTTAAACCTGTCCAGAAACTTCTTTCTATTATTGATAAACAATCTACACATTAAATTAGGAGATTAAGACATTTATTCCTTCCAGTCCTTATGTGTTTGTCATTAATCCAAAACAACATTGCCAAACCTCGACCACAGAAATAGTAAAAATAAATACCAAAGGTCTGGGAAGAGAAATCCTGAGGTCACAAAGAGAAGGTAACTTCAAGGGAGTATCCTGGAAATTAAGTCTTATAAATCATCACGGGCTGAAAGAAACAAATTCAGCAATTGCATAATGCCATTTTACATGGCTAAAAATACTAAGAGTCGTGGGGTGAATGCCAGGAAAAAAATCACTGGAAAACTTCACAAACATTTATGTTCAAATAAAAGGCTTGAAGCAAGAAAGTTGTTTGATGAGAGCCTCAGTGCACAGCACTGGTGCCTTCCAACCTCCTGCTTGGAATGTCACTTGCTTCGAACGAGTCAGTCATGCCTACAGCAAACATTTACACAAAACCAGATCCCATTATGTTCATAATATACATTTTAGTGATAGTGGGGATAAAAGGTCAGCAGAATAATCATCTCCATTCTATATTCAAAGTAGGCTGGTACTCCTGCCTTTCTGGGTAAACTCCTCCATCCTCGCTAAAATGTGTGTTCCTCTGCTCTACCGCTTATTCAAAACCATTAAACCACTGCTGGGTAAAACCATTATATTGTAGAAAATGAGGGTCACCCTGAAGAAGATTATCCTATACATGATCCCTAAAAATTTTCTTTGAATAAATGTTTTTTTAAATGCTATTTTTTCCTGCCTTCCCCTCTGAGTCTGTTAAGAGATTGAAAATTCAAATGTATGTATCATCTCAGGCAGGGCACATGCAATCACCTTAAAACCTGAGAATTATTAAACTATATTATATTCAAATTCTTTATATTCTACTGCACTTGCTAAGGAAAGTGAGATGATTAATATTGGACCCTGAGTTTTCAGACTCCCTTTTGTCTGTTATCATACTACACGGCTTGGGCAAAATCACAATCACAAGGAGTTTTGCTGCTGATCACCCACAGCTTTCATCACACAAACCTTGGGGCTCTGAGGGCCAGCCTTGTGACAAAGACTGCCAGACAGCAGTGAGAGCCCCTCCTTGGCAAAGGACCTCAAAGGAATGGTGTTCCCTTTACCCTGACAGAGGCTGGACCCAGTCTTTCAACTCCAAACTATCCCAGTAACATTTTGAGAAAATACTCTTGCCACACTGTCTTTTAAAAGATGAAAAAACTAATCTGAGTTATCAGCCTGCTGTGCCCATCTCTCTAAACAGTGTTGGTGTATTGAATTTTTATGTCATGCACGGAAACATATTCTGTTGTAAAACCCTGCACGTGGTGAAATTTGTTACAATCTTCTTAGAGGAGATTCAAGCAAATTGCATCTCCTTGTCCTCATCTACAGCACACCTGGAACAAAGACAATGGTAGAAGTATTTTCTGTTTTCTGACAAGGACTTCATCTGTATTCATTGTGTATAAAGTCACTGCTTAAGTATAACTCTACAGGGTTCCACTTTCTGGACTAGACTGTTGTCTTTGCTGCAGAGCAAACCATTCAATGACTGTAATTATACCATACTATCAGGGGGTCCAGCCTGAGCTCTTGAGCCACAGCAGCTTTTGAGCAGTTTGCTTGATGGGTAACAGGGATGTACTTGGCATGGCGGGGTTCTGGATAATCTGATTTCCCACTGATGGAGGTGTGTTAGCAGCTGCTGCTGAAGTTGGTATTGCTGGCTCCCCCCAGAAGCCATCTGTGCATCCTATCCATCTACATTGCCCAGCAGGACCTTGTGACAGCCACTGTCACCTCCTGTACATCTCCTATGTTCTTCTACTACACAAAATGGTAAGACTATCCACATTTGCAGTGTAACTTGTTTCTGCTCTTAACACATTCTCACTATGCAATTCCACCTGGGGGCAGATGCATAATATTGCTAAGTCAGTCTAATGGGATGGTCCTGTTAGCCCTCCCTTGGCCACAAGCTGTGGCCATTTCTCTTGTGCCTCCCCTGCATCACAGATGATAATTTCCTTTCATTATCAGCAAGTTTAGGGAACTAACCTGTCAGGAAGTAACTCTTTTTTTCTAAAGTCAAGCTCTTCTGCCCCCTTAGTCCCCAAAGCATGTCACTGCAGATCACTTCAGGATCACACAAGACACAGTGCAAGCAGAAGTGAGGAAGGATTAATGGGATGGAAAGATGCACCTTTTGTCATTCAAGTTGCACTGAAAGTATGCTATTAGACACTATTTTAGGGATTCTGAAGTAAACCCACTCACCAAAACCATCTGGGTTTAAAACCAGAATTCTTTAATCCAGAACCTTTTGGTTATCTAGTTTTCACCCCAACTTGACAGGGTGCTGGCACAGCAGGGGCACTAGGGAGCAGCCATGGAGAGGCAGGTGCAGAAACCCACCAACACATCAGGGGAGCTGTACACTTGGTCACATGGCAAAGCCTTGGTAGTTGGCTCACAGGCTCTAGAAAATGTTGGTTTCCACTTACTCAGGGTGAGCATTGCACTAACAGACCTGTGGCTGTGGAATCAGTTCTCCCTCCAAAGTAAGCAACTCTTTCCCAGTTCAACCCAGAGTCAGCAAAAAGTGAGGGAAAAAAAATTGAAAGCTTCAGTGCAGGGAACCTCTTTGTCATATATGACACACTTGTCATGTATTCAAAGGTAAGAGTGACAGGGTGGGTAGGAGTTCCAAAGGCCATGGCTCTGCTAGTGATTTTATAGACAAATCTGCAGCACAGCACTTTTTTTCTTTCCATACTCAAACCTACTCCAGGCATTGCCTAGGTGCTTGGATTTGTATGTTTTTTATGAGTCATATCTATTTTATTTTTAAAAATAAAATAAAAAAAAACACAGAAGAGAGGAAAATAAGAACAGGTGTCATCTAAAAGTGGTGAAAGATTGAGAGAGAGGCAGCTCCACAGACAGCCAGACCCATGCACAGTCTCCAGTGTATGGTAACTTTTCCAGAGGTGTCACTACAAGCAAACAACTGCAAAATTATCCACCATCAATTTCAGCAATATAACATTTACCCACTTCTTACAGATACCAGACAGGTGAGTAATTTACCACTGCACCACTGCACCTCTCTTCAGTCACTGGGTAGCCACTTAGATGAGTAGAAATTGTCCAGCTCTTATTTCAGGAAAGTTTTTTTCATTTCCTTCACATAGAGTTCTACCACATTAACGACATGGAGCTTAGATGACATGAGTGGAACCCTTCCAAAATACATTTCAGTTCCTGTCAGAAAGTATTGCGTGCCTTTGTGCAGGAAATTATAAAATAGAAAATAAACATGTAAATATACCATTTCAACACATCCTCTACATCAAAGGAGACCTGATGGTTTTAATTTCAGCTTTTTGAGGTTTTGCTTTTATAAGTTGCTGAATTTATTTTGTAGCTCCTGTTTATGAAAAGAACTTTATAAGAGTTATAAATTACATTTATCAAATGAAGAAAAACTACAGCTATAAAGTTCTCAGAAAAAAGGAAATAATGTGAACCATGTATGTGCACTTGTGCGAGGACACACACACACAAACTTATGTATTTTTAAGTTAGTGACTGCTGAACCACAGACCACATGCAGAAGAGTAAAAACCACCCATAACCAGATGTGCCACTGTAAAACCCATATTTTAGGATATATTCTATGAAATCCTCAGTATACAGGAAGACTAAGTTCCCACACTATTAATATCAGTAATATGGATTCCTAGAAAGACTGACTACCTTCACACACCTAAAAATAATCCAAGTTCCAACTGGGAGGTACAGCCTTTGGGAAGTAGAGAGGGGGTTTACCGGAGCTAAAACACAGGATTTTGAAAACCATCCAGCTTAACACAGACACGAGAACAGCAGCAAGACGTCACTTCAAACCTTCCGAGAACCAAAGGGCTGCAGCAGGAATTCCAGCCTTTCCCAGGGAGTTAAGGAATGAGCGCTGCACCTTGGCTGAGCACGTCAGAGCACAGCTTGCAGGGCCACGCAGAGCCAGCGTTTGTTTCGCCGTGAAACACCGGCCTGGGGACGTGCTTGGATTTTCCTGTGGCAGGAAAGTATAGCAGTGGGCTAGTGAAGCAAAATGCTTCAGTTCTCTGCTCTATCCACAGCTGAATAGGAAACCCCAATTCAAAGGTTTCCTTCAAGCTATAAAAACAAAGCAAAGCTGTTTACAGGGAATGGAGAAATAGTAATTTCCAAAGTCCCTATCCAGCTGCAAATAGAGTTTATAAGACCAGATAGCATTTGTACCTCGGAATATCTCTCACTGATCTAGTAGAGCAAAGTTTGTTGATATTCAGGGTTGCAAACCCATCTGTTTACTCAGGCTTTTGTCTGTCAGCATAGTTTGAAGAGGTCACTTTGAGAGATCAATTTTTTTTCCTGGGGGTTTCTTCAGAGCTACCACAATTTGTTATTGCGTCTCTTTAGAGGCTTTAATTTGTGGTTTTCAAGATTGCATAACTGCACAGAGAGGTGGTGAGAGGCCCACATGAATAGTTCAAAATAAGTTTGACAATATAGTAAATATCTACTCAGTAATTTTCCCTGGACTTAGCACCGTGGAATACCAAAGTTATTAATCAGGCTAGTGGGTGAACATGGCTTTATGAGGGCTGGAGCATACGTTTCCCTTCAGATGTTAAAATGCTGAATTACCTTACTGCTGACCCCAACTGAAGATTATGCACCAGGGCACTACAAACCAGCCATCTGATTAGATTGTTCTCAACCAGCCTATTCAGAACCAGATAAAGAAAAAAATAAAATAGGATTTTAATTTTAACTTTTATTTGGGGTTCTTGTAATTAGTTACATAAAAATGAAGCAAGCTGTCTAGCCTCCCTTGAGGAAGCTCAGCATTCATTTTTCCATTTTTCAGATGATAGACGGGAGGTACAGACATGCAGGGTCACTTTTGGAGCATAAACTGCACCTGGGGGAATTGCAGGTCCTAGAGGTCTTTGGGAATCTGCAGCCAGATTCTTTGGGAATCTGCAGACCTGGCATTGGCCGGAGGCAGAAACAGGGCACTCAGGACCCACAGGCACACTGGGTTGCATGTCCCAAAGTCAGTGTGACAGGCACCTGGGTGAGTGGCAGCTGCAGGACTAGCTCAGGGATGCATGAACCACATTTGCATAGCAGAGGGCAGTGTTCAGCGATTTGGACAAGTAATGTCCCTTTCTGAGGAAGCTGGTGGGGAAGTGCATGCTGCAAGCTGGGAATCCTGCAACAATGGAGTGGCAAAGTTCTGAGCAGAGACACCAAACTACGTTTAAACTCTGTGCTTCTGAGACAAGTCTCCATCTAGTTCGGCAGGAAGGAATTTGCAGGTCATAAATTCCTTCTGATGGGTGAAGACTGAAGGTAGCCAGTCAGAGTTCAGCCGTGCATACCGTGAGCACTTTGCTACTGATACACAACCCACCCAACCCAAGCCTCCCGCGTGTGCGTTCTGTGGACAGCACACAGGTCTAAGCGGCAGTGCCCGAGAGGTGACACTGCAGCCCTCAGTTTAAGGATTTTGCCAGACCTAGTCCCGTGAGAAGCTTTTGTGTGTCACTCGACAGGTGCAGAAAAGTACGGCTGGCTCCTCCTGGGACGGCGTAAAGCGGCATCTGCCCTGACTCGCTGCTCGCGGGGATGCAGCAGGATCCCAGTGAGCAGCGGAACATCGCAGACGCAGCGCTCTCCTGCCGCCTCCACCGTCCCCTCTGCCCACCCACTGTGGCGCTCCCCGCAGCACCGGCCCCGCAGCGGCCGCGATGCATCCCCGCACTCCCGGGTGCCGTGAGGGGCAGGTGGCGGGCCCGGGGCAGGTGGCGGGCCCGAGGCCAGGCGCGGACACCCCGGCCGGGGCTGAGGGCCCCGNGACCCGGGTGCTCCCGCGGCGCCGGGGCGTGCGGTGGGGCGGAGGCTGCGCTCAGGGGACGAGCGGGCTACCGGGGCGGGGAGGGGAGGAAGGCGCGGGAAGGGACGCGGGGATGGCGGCCTGTCCCTGTCACCTGCAGGCGCTGCCGGGACGGCCCCGGCCCCGCTCCCGCCCCGGCCCGTGCCCGCACAGCCCGTGGGGAGCCGGGCCGGGGGCGGGCTGTGCCTGTTGCATTGTCCTTGGCGGGGCCGTCTGGGAGCGCCCGCCGCTATCGGAGGCCGGGGACCCCGGCGGTGCCCTGTGTCGGACTCTCTGCCCCGCCTGATAGCGGCTGCACCCTGCTCCGTTGCACGTCCCTTGCGACTCCCGCCGGGGCTCTCTCCCCTTTTGTCTGTGTATTTTTAGGTCATTAGAGTGGAGGGGTAGGTAATCCCCAGGCTCAAGTTCCAGAGGGGCGGGTTCTGGACGGAGGTGGAGTCACTTTTCATTTAAATCCCTGACTATAAAATGGGCTTAAAGAGAAGCGGGATCTCAGCTGTGCTGCACAGACCCCGGCACGCAGGGTGCGTGGGGGCCCCCCGGCAGCCAGCGCCCTGCAGCACAAGCCGCTGCGATGCTCCACTCCGTCGGCGTTCACACCTTGCAGCTGCTCACCCAGGCGGCCGCCTGCATCCTCCTATTTCCCCGCTTCCTGCTCACCGCCGTGATGCTCTGGCTCCTGGATTTTCTGTGCATTAGGAAGAAGATGCTGACGATGCCCACGGCGGAGGAGGCGACCAGCGGCAGCGAGGAGCCGCCCCCCGACGACCCGCCGGTCTGCGTGTCCGACTCCAACCGCATGTTCACGCTGGAGTCGCTGAAAGCCGTGTGGCACGGACAGAAGCTGGACTTCTTCAAGTCGGCGCACGTGGGTTCCTTGGCCCCTAACCCCGAGGTGATCCAGCTGGACGGGCAGAAGAGGCTCCGCATCCTGGACTTCGCCCGCGGCAAGAGACCCCTCATCCTCAACTTCGGCAGCTGCACCTGACCCCCGTTCATGGCCCGCCTGAGGTCCTTCCAGCGCCTGGCCGCGCACTTCGTGGACATTGCCGACTTCCTGCTGGTGTACATCGAAGAAGCACACCCCTCCGACGGCTGGGTCAGCTCGGACGCAGCCTACAACATCCCCAAGCACCAGTGCCTCCAGGACAGGCTGCGGGCAGCTCAGCTGATGAGGGAAGGGGCGCCCGATTGCCCCCTGGCCGTGGACACCATGGACAATGCTTCCAGCGCCGCCTACGGCGCCTACTTCGAGAGGCTCTACATCATCCAGGAGGAGAAGGTGATGTACCAGGGAGGCAGAGGACCAGAGGGCTACAAGATCTCGGAGCTGAGGAGCTGGCTAGACCAGTACAAAACCCGGCTCCAGAGCCCCAGCACGGTGGTCATCCAAGTGTAAAAAGGACCTGGCAAGAAGCGCAGGGGTGGAGAGGCAAGGGAGGGCGGGAGGAGAGGTGGGGAGGGAGAAGGCACTGCGTCGCGGATGGCAGGAGCTGTCTTCCCGCGGGGACACTCGAAGGAGGCTGCTGCGCGAGCTTTCGAGCAAGACGTGCCATAGTCCTTTCTCTATTCAAATCATGTTGATTTGCCAGCCACGCTCTGTCAATACTGTATTTCCATGTGCGTTTTGTAAATAACTCTCTTTCCTTTTTTTTTTCTTTTTTTTTTTT
>VWZP01006719.1:1555721-1612975 GCA_013396995.1 Dicaeum eximium
TTTTTCTTAAGCGTTTACTATTTTTTAAGGAGGCTCTCTTCCTACGGGATCTGTTCCCGGCTGCGTGTGTGCGCGGGTGTGTGTCTGAAAAGTTGTGTACAAGTGCTCCGTGCTGCCTAGCAAGTGCTAACTGGGATTTCTAGTATTTCTTTGTGATGACCGATTTTGAAATGGATTTCTCTAATGCCAGGAAATCGCGTCTGATGTTGTCAAATACTAGAACTGCCAATAGCCAGAGCTGGACGGAATGTCCTATTTATGTGGGGGGGTTTTGTAAGAGGTTCGTTCACCTTCCTTTTTTTTATGAATTTTTTTAAATAATAAAGGTTGAGTAACTACACGTCTAAGGTTGACTGCCTTTCTTTATCTTCAAACCGCTACATTCACTTTCCCTTTTGCCTAACTCGCAACACCCCCCGCCGCAGCCGAGGAGGGGCAGGAGCAGCGGCAGGCGGGAGAGGATGCGCTGCCGGGGGCTCGGGGGCGGCGAGCTCTGGCTCGGCAGCGGCAGGAGTGCGCACCACCCGCGGGCCGGAGGAAAGAGAGAGTACTGAGTGTCCCCGTGGGGAAATCCAAACCTCCGGGGCTCCTGTGGGAGGAGACCGGTCAGGAGGACCGCTTGCTCCCTCAGTGACCCCGGCGAGCCGGCCCCGGATTGAGCCCTGAGCCCTGGAGGGCGAAGGTGCGGGGCTGACCGGCGCAGGGAAGTGAGTCCCGAGCGAAAACACAGGCTGGGGAAAGCTGTCCTGGGCGGGAGAGCCGCCCCGCCGAGAACACCTCGTCTCGGGCACGCAGGCGGTGCCGGACCGGAGCCCAGCCGGGGGCAGCGCGCACCGCACCTGCGGCGGAGCGCGCCTGAGGGGCTCGGGCAGGAGGGCAGCGCCCAGCCCGGCCGGGCGAGGCTCAGCCCCACCCGCGGGGACCGGCAGCTGCGCTGGAAAGGGTGCGGGGTGCCGAACCTCGCTCCCTTGGAGCCCGACAGGTGAGACAGGGCGTGGAGAGCATCCCGCAACCTCCGCAGGAGCCGTACAAAGCTGCCCAGAAACAGCGGGTCTTTAAGGACCACCCGTGGCGCCTCTGAACGCCTCCACGCCCCTGACAGCAGCGGGACGAGGCGCCCGAGCTGTTAAGCCCCTAAGTATTGGAGTGGGGTGTACGGCCCGAAGGCTGGGCAAGCCGCTCTCCGCAGCTGGGCACCGAGTCGCGCCCACAGTGCTAAACCAAACCTGCGGGAAGCTGTATGTAAGGGCGTTATAGCCCCTGTCTTGACAATGTTCCTCTGGACCCGCAGTGTTCCAGTCTTTCAACATTCACGGTTCAGACCAGCACGCCTAACCGCTCCCGCCGCTCCCCGCAACAAAAAGCAGCACCGAGTGGTCCCTCACAGAGAAATCAGATGCTCCGACCCCGCTCGTCCGTCCCTTTCGCCCCCGCAGCCCCCCTAAAAATCGAGCTGCTCTGCTGAGGTGTCAAAAGATCGGGCTCAGGTGCCCGCTTCGGGCTCCCGACCCGCCTGGCCATTGCGCCTGCTCTGACGGGCTCGAAACCCATTCAGGCCTTCTTCACCTTCCCGCTGCCCCCAGGAGCCGACCCCCCGGCACCGGGCTCAAGGCACCGGTTCCGCCCGGCTCAGGTGCCTCTGGCTGATGCTGGGGCGGCGGGGCGAGAGCCCACCCTGAGGTGATCTTGCTTCCCCTGGCCGGGCGCTGGGCGCAAGCACAGAGCCCTCCGCGAAGTCCCGGAGCGGAGGGGAGCCTCGGCGGCAGAGCCAGCAGGACAGGCTGCGGCGGGGCATGGCCCCGCTTCCCCCGGCATCGCCCCGCTCCCCCGGGCATCGCCCCGCTCCCCCCGGCATCGCCCCGCTCCCCCCGGCTCGGGCAGCGCCCGCCCAGGCACGACAAAGGTGTGGGTGCCTGAGCCGCGGCCAGCCCCCGGCAGTGCCTCCCGCCTGCATGGGCACAGCAGCCTCAGCTCCCTCCCGCCAGCCCACGAGGGACGAATGAGCGCTCCTCCCTGGTACGAGACTCCCGAGCACCAGCAAGCCTCGCGCTGCCCCGCTGCGTGACAGCAGAGCCCCCCGCTCCGCCCTGCTGCCCGCGGCTCGCAGCGCGGCCCCGGCCCTGGCCCTGCCCTGCAGCGCTTTCCCAGCCCCGCGCACGTCGTGCCGTAAAAACCAAAGGCAGAGGAGCAGCGGGTCTCCTCTCTGGGCTACGAGGGCGGTCTCTGTGTACGTGATTACTCTTTCTCTCTCTTTTTTTTTTTTTTTTTTTTTTTTTTTTACAGCTTAGTTTTCCTGATTTTACAATAAAACCATTCTTTGCTTTCTCACCTCGTTATCTCTTTCCTTTATCCGCTTTCGGCAAGCTTTAGTTGTAATCCGAAATTACGGCAAGACCCAGGCACATCCCCACCCCGGCCTGGCCCCCAGGACATTTTCCGGTCATACAGACAGAAATGGTCACTGTGGGCATTAATAATAACAGAAACAGCCTCATCTTCACTCTCTACTACTAGCAGATCTTGGTCAAAGGCTATACGAGGTCAGGAATTTCTTTTCCCTAAATAAATCATCTTTCTAAAGCTACATTCCTCCTTTAAAGCGAACACAGAGATCTTATTTATCACTTTCTCTTTAATCAGCAGCAGAAGAAAAAATTTGCTATGAATTCCTGGAATCCCTGAAAAAGAGATCACACTTTTCCTTTGCACAAATCAAAGTTATCTGCTCCTATTATATCCTCCACTTTAAATGAATCATAAGCCTCCATCCCACTGAGCTTTCTCGGGGATACTTGTTTAGCACAGACGAGAACAATACGCTATACATCTAAAGAGCCCAGGGCGGCAGAAGCCTCTCCGACTGATACAAAGGATTGAGAAACGTCCTATCTTTAAAACGCATTTTTAGTGCCTTTCCACCTCCCTAGTGCACGACAAACAGAAGTCAGAGAGCATGGAGAGATTTATCAGAGAGAGAGAGATCTGAGTGGCAATTATATGTTCTGTCAATAATTAATTGAATTATGTCCTCAACACAATTACATACAGTCCTCTAGCCAGGAGGAGAAAGGAAAGAAGGAAGTTGTGGTGTGGTCAGAGGGGGATCTCAGGACATGGTTCTAGTCATTAAAAATGTGATGTAACATTGCAGTCTGGTGTATTCTGAGACACAAATGGGGAAACACAAACGAAACCACTACTAAAATATTATTTGATTTACAGCAAGGAGACAGAAAAAGCACTTGCCTTCATTAGTTGTTTTCATTACTACTTTCTGCTGGGGATTTAAAGGCACTTTGCCATGCAAAGACCAAAGGTCTTGCTCACTTGAACTATGACCTATATGTTGTAGTCTTTCTGTTGTTCACCACATACTACCTGACTACATTGGATGTTTCTGATGTTTGAAATAGAAATTAAAATTAGTCCAGCAAAGCATCCTATACTCAATACAAATGACACATTCAAATAATCTTGCAAGCAAATTCTTACTCTGACACTTATTTTTCTGTACTTCTTCCAGTCACAAGGGAGATCATCATATCATTATTAATTTATTATTTACTAAGAGCTGTTAGAGTACTCTTTTGGTACACAAATGCAAGAAAACAAAGAGCTTGATTCAGTTCTCACACAAGTTTTGCACTGGTGTAACTTCAATGACACGGGTGTTGTCACTTCAGAACCACCTGGGTGTAATTATGATCAAAATCCGGGCTATTGCACTTCCTTTGCTTTTCTAATGGTTCAAAACCTCTATTTTTCTACAGCATGCTGTGGAAGACAGACAGCTGTTTGCATATAGAGCTCAAAAATAATTCTCAAGTTCCTACTCACTGCCAGTGCCAGGGTCCTATATCCTGCCACAATTTAGCCATGTCAGCACATTTCCTCACCGTTCTGCATCCCCCCTACAGCATGAGAGCTGTAAACCCCCTCGATATGTGTTTCCTTCCACTTGTTAAGGCAGAGTCTCCTGGTGTCTTGAGATTTAGATCAGGTAGCTTTTCACTCTAATTGCTTTTAAGATCCAGCTGCCAAAAGGGAATTTGACACCTGCTTCCCTCTTTGCAAATTTCTCTTTTCAGACAAAAGTTTGATGATGCCTCTTGGAAAAGGGTTCATTTATGACCTCCGCTTAATTGACTAACTCATGTATTTCTCATCTTCTTGGCCTTCCATCTGCTTCTTCAGAGATTTTGGAAGTGGTTTACAGTGGTAAATGCACTAACAATGGCCAAAAGCATCTCAACTAGAATTGCAAACAATATTCAGTACTTCCTAGATGAAAATACAATACAGGACAAGGTTAAAACCCTTCAGCCAGTATGTTTTGCATGAGAATCCTTCTCAGGGCTTGTGCCCTCAAAAATAAGGCTCCCTCAGTCTGATCCATGGAGTTCCTGTGCCAATCAAACTTAGAAGATCAGGTCTGTATGTTGTTTCATCTCTGTCTGGCAAATTAATAGCTCCATCCTGACTTTGCTTGTAGAAGCATTTGCTTCCATTTCCCTTCAAGTAGTAAATATTGTACATCTTAAAAGGACCCTTAGGTCATGGCCATATGGGGTAAGGTAGCTCAACCCCCCGCACAAACCCCCAGTGCCCACAATCACCCCAAGACAAAGGTGATCCCTGAAAGTCTGATAAAGGTATCCAAGAGATGCATTTCTTACTGCAGTCTTCAAGAATGAGATGGCACATGGGTCCCAGCAGAAGGGACCATTATCCATTGTAAGGCAATGGGCACTATGGAAAATTATAAACAGATTTGTATTTTACTGAAACCCCTAGCAATGAGAGTAAGAACCATGACAAAACTTTCATTCTTTTATGCCCATCTTCTCTTCTCACCATCTTAGGTTTATAAAGCAACTAGTGCTTCAGTGGCCTGCATTTGACCAGATTTTTGCATTCCATTCCAAGCCACCCCAGGCTGGATTTTTAGGGTCATATTTCTATTTTTCTTGCTTCTTGCTTTTCTTGCCTGAAGAGTCAGCCAGGATATATATTCAGAATCACAGTGTATTCTGAGCTGGAAGGGACCCACAAGGATTATCAAGTTCAACTCTTAAATGAATGGCCCATGTGGGGATGAAACCCGCAACTCTGGCATTATCAGTACCATGCTTTAACCAGCTGAGCTAATTCCTTGCAGTAGACAAAAATTCAGTGTAGTTGTTTAATCACTACAGGTTGTCAGGCATAATTTCTCAAATTATGTACCACCTTACAGAAATTAAATGAGGTGTCACTGCATAGAACCTCACTTCAAGTATCATAAATTTCAAAAATTTTGTGTTGAAGCATCTTCCAGAGCTTTCTCTGACTTCATATAACTTTGCAAGCATAATTATACCAAAGATATTGTTAGTGCCGAAGACGTGATTGTGAGAATAATTCCTAAGAATAAAAAAAAATCATAGTATCTGGATACATTTTAAAATATATGTTTGTAAAAAAATACATTTTATTTAGTTATAAATAAAATTTTAATGTGTATGTTATCACTTTTAATAATTGTTCTGATGGAAGTGACCCTTAAAAAAACTATGGCACTGATCTGAAGAAATTCTGGAAGTTGCACAGTTCCATGCAAGAAAAAAATATTGTTTATTTGATCACTTTCCATTTGTGATGAAGGGCAATGAGGAAAGAGTAAGGTGTAAGACTGCTGTCAACCAGATTTCCAGCACATGGGCACAGAGAACATACTGTGCCAGTAACGCACAGATGCATACAATTGCAGAGATCAAAATTAGCCCAAAGTGTATTTGGAACATTGGAAAGGGAGAGGCAGGGAGTTGTGCATTTTATACAACAAAATAGTTATTTCAACAAGTGATAAATACACCTTTTTTTTTTAATTACTAAGTTAATTTCTGTGTTTTCTCACTCAGAAGTGGAACACATCCATTGCATGTGTGTTGGTTAATAGTGAACAGTTTTGGGGAAATGGAAGAGATTAATGAAACTCAGTTGTCTAGTTCCCTCTATTTCATTTAATCATGTTTTTTTCCTTTTAACTATATATTGCCTTCTCTAGAACATATACCACTAGAATGATTATGCTGGGCTCTAATTTCTTTAATGTTCATGCAGATCTGTGGGCATTTCTGTCAGTGTTTAGCTGACTGAAATATCTTTGATACTAAATAATCTACCATGACATCAAACTGAGTCAATTGTTCAATCTACCTGATTAGAGCAAAAGTATGGTAAGCAAATGCAGCAGAAGAATTTGGAAACGTTCCCCGGAACTGACCGTCCAGACCTCTCCTATTCCCATGAGGTATCTTCAGTTGATTCATTCAGCCATAATAAATTCCAGAAGTTATCTATTGGGAGGAACAGAATGGAAGAAAAAAAGAGCAGATTGAGAAAGAAATGTCATGGATCTTGCATTTCATTTTTTTTTACTAACTGAGTAAAAGTCTTCTGCTGCCTTTTCATGAGCACAAAGACAGGTTTGGAGGAACTCCATAGTGATTTACCAGTAGAACTGAAACAAACTTGTACGTACCTGAGAAGCACATCTGTTTTCCAAAGCTGGAAAGGAAGCTTCCCAGAGAGATTATATATTATCACATATATATTAGCACTTCCTGCAGACACTGCTGGAAGCTGGAAAGATCATTTTTCTTATACTTCATATTCTATGTCACTATGAAATCACTTTGGAATCTTCTGGTTTGATAATAAACCTAATCCCAAGAAAAGAGACTTGACAAAAAGGAAAATCAGAGTTTATTCTGTCTTTCCAGTCACTGAACATGCCTGCTGACTCACAGTTCATTCCTAGATCTGCCAGGCCCCTCCTGCCCAATGCAGTAAGGCAGTGGCTCACTGGCCAAACCGTGGGGAAGAAGCCACTGAGGCCCCTGAGAGGGACCACAGCACTGTACTACAAATGTATGAGATAAGGGCCAAACTGTGGAACAAGGAGAAGAGGGAGAAGATTGTCCATTCCCATGCACAGCACTGACAGGTGACAGACATGCACACAAATATTGTCTCTGAAACCTGGTGCTATTTTTGCTACGAGGTGAGAAATCAGGGCATTCATTGCAAGTCCCACGTCATTCGTTTTTAGACAATGGATGTGTCATCATTGCAAAATGGAATTTGGGGTTTTTGGAAAAGAAATCAACACTTAAGTCATACTTTTGAGAGGTCAAAAGACACCCAAGGGCATGATTGCCTTGTATACTGTTCTTTTTAATAAGGCCAAGGAAAAGCATCACTGGATGGGATCATAATCATCTGCTGCTTTAATGCAGACAATCGAAGAAGTCTCCTTACTGATGGCTGTAAATTCATCATTATGGATACCACTCAGAGTCATTTGGCATGAAATTTTTTATGCATAGAACAGAAAAGTGCAGTATTAGCTCCTGAGTGATTGGATGAGTTGTACATCCATTAATGCGCAGAACAGAAAATGTTTCCTAGCTCTGACTTATCTCTCCTACACAAACTGAGAAGATGCAGATTGACTTGCTGCTGTTTACTCAAAATTTTGGTGCATTTTTTCATTCTGTCCAAAGTCCTGTTTATTTGAGAACCTACTATCATCATGCATTGTAGATTTTACTGCTGACTCTGAGATCGTAGCAGTCTGGCTGTGTTCACATATTATGAAATTTACTGGATAACAGGGAATATGAGAAAAAATTAGTTGCACTAACCCCATAATGAATAAACATTTCTCAATTCACTGCTTTGGGAAATGAAGGAATTGGTAGATCATAAGCCCAGGAAATCTGGAAAAATGTTTAATAAATTTTTTTATCCAGCCAATTGTCAGTTCAACCTGGTTAAAATCAATGTGACATTCATCTGAAAACTGCAAAATTAGTCCACCAAGAATTCATTATAAAATAAAACCTTTAAAAGTAAAACAAAAAACCCTATGCTCATTTTCATAATAGACCACTTTTTAAATTTAAGATGTTTAATTTCTAAATGTAGCTAGATTAAATTTTCCATTTAAAAATTTCATTTTACATTTTGGCCAACTCAAAAATATACATTTTCCAGTTATTCAAGTGAAATAAAATATACATTATTCAAATTCCCTGGTCTGTAGTGTGTCTTCCTGTTCATGAATTGTTCAGGAACTGGTTATGATCAGTTAATTTATACAAACACTTGATTGATAAAATTACATTAAGAACTTTCAGCCAAGAATGTATCAACTAATTGTTCACTCAGGATATTTGTTTGACTGTGATATAGAACCATCACTTACATGAATGGTGTCATATTTGCTCCCCTGCTGATTATATGGCTTCTTTTTTTCAGAGGAAACACCAAATATCAAGTAATGGAATTTTTTAGGTGTGAATTTTCAGACAAATAATCATTAAATGTTTACAAGATATACAAATTTTCTACCCAGACAGCAGCATTATTTACATTTAAGCCATTGACATATTTTCAGAACTCTGAACCCACATCTTTTATTTAATAATATGCACAAACTAGAGTTTATAGGAGAGACCAAGATTATAAGAATGCTCCTAAAATTAATAAATAAAAAGCCTACATTTTAGCATTTAGGTTTCCAATATAAGCAACAGGAGAACTCAACCCTACCTCAGCTGCCAGATAGTGAGGACACTGACTTAAAGGAGGGTTTTCTGGTACCAGCCCAGCCCATGTCCATGGATCTGAACCTGGAAATTCCATAACCTGGACAATGTCATAGCCTGTGAAATACAGAAACCATTTTGTTGGAACTTGAAAAGAAGAGGTACTGATCAGCACTTGTGGCAAATGGTCGGAGAAAAACTCTTCATTTTCCTAGCAAAGCTACTTACTGAGGATATAAAACAGCTGTGTTACAGTATTAAGCAAAATATCAGGTACATGCCATAACTGTGAGGCTACTATTTAATTCCAGATGACCAACATTCCTCTTTATTTTATTCTGACCAGAAAGACTATTCTGACTTGAGAAAGCTTCCCAAAGTTTAACCAATACATTCCCTCATAAAAGTACTTAACTCACCAGAAATTTACACACACTCCAAACAAAACCTAAAAAAAAAACCCAAAGAAAACCCCAAAAGAAAAAAAAAAAGTTTTATCTAAAACTTTTAGGTCAGCTCTAGAACAGACTTTTGGACACACTTGTAATTGCTTTCACTGTCTCACTGGTCAACATGGTTACTTATCTTCCCCTGCTGTGCAGATGACCAAGTGTTGTGTAGGCAGGCGTGCTGGCCAACAAAACCTCAAAAAGCAGTGAAACATTCCCATCAGTGCCAGCAACAGTTCTCAGTATAAGTAATTGTCTTGTCGTATCTCCCCAGGCCCCCATTCTTTTCCTTTCTTTCTCTCTCACTTGAATTTCCCCAGAAATGTTCGTTCTCCATCAACATAGCCTCATGTTACTTCTCTGCAGCTCTGCTGCCCTCCATTCTAAAATCTGGCATTACAGTGAAACTTCCAAGAATTCCATTCTCTGAAGCATTATGAGTCACTCTGTAGTCCTCAGCAATATTTTTAAAACACCAATGTTTTTTTAATCACTCTTGAGACCCACAGAAGAAAGTAAAGATATTATCTTGCTAACTTACAGTCCTGGTTGTTTTTTCTATTGCCACCCACACTCTCTCATCTTTCTCCAGATACTCTGCTCCAGTCTCTCAATAGTGCAGGCATATGGTATTCAAGCATGCCAGAGTCTGACTTCAAGTTTTAGTCATTTTTCTTCCTGTAAAAAGGATGGAAGGACATTGAGCCTATGACCATTTGAGGGCTTTCTTTATGGGAGAGTTTTATTCAGGTTTATACCTTTAAAAAAATTATATGCTGTACTGTAAAACTAACAAAGAAGCATCAGGTCTAAGCCATAATTCATCTTACCTGAATACCAGCAATGCCATGTGTGTGCTATGTCAGAGGCAACACAGAAATCACTGGTCCAACAGTGAACATAGGAAGGGGAGAATTTATGCCTGCTTCTGGCAGTGATTTCAAAAGTGAGTATTTTAACACAGGAGATGATTATCTTCAGGAGCTGTAATTGTAAATACTACCCCCGATAAGAAAAACATAAATCTTTTTTCTACTGTTTGAAGAACTTTCCATTTTAATTAGAAAAAAGAATCCAAGTTCCTAAGCTATAATAAAGTTATCTGTTCATTTTCATTGTGTTTCAATGCTTGCTCCTTTTTTTTTTTTTTTTTTTGAGCAGGAGGGATGAGGCAGCTTCTATTATGAAAGAGTTATTTGCATCTTAGGACTGAAGTTCCACAAATTGCTGCTATCTGCTGTGACATGCTCCTGTGACACTTAAATATACCTTAAGGTAAGCACATAACACTGGACAATGGGTGTTCAATAAAGAAGATCCCTAAAGACAGCAGTTATCTGAGTTCTGTAGAGATCAGCTTTTGCATGAAGCCCTTGAGGATGGCTGGCTGCCCCATGATGGTTTTTAGACAAAGCTGCCAGGAAGCAAGAGGATGAAGAGACCTAGATTCTAAATTACCAGCTGATCATGTGAAGCAAGTACATACTTAGGTCTCAAAAGTTACTGAAAAATGGTCAGTGAGCTTGCCTGTGCAAGAGATGGTTGAGAGAACTGTGAAAATAAACACATCATTGAGAAATGGAGGTAGGATGAGTGAGATTTACTTAAGAAAAGGTGAGAACAGTGTTAAATGAAATAGAAAAGAATCCATATTAAATAGTAGCATTAATGCAGTAAGCCAGGAAACTACGAGTGATCAAACTCCTCAAGAATCACAGTTAGATGAAGGATTTTATACATGTTTATTCATGTATTTATTTGTCTACATAAAATAAAACACAATCATACTGAAACTGCACATTTTACATCCAGCTCATACAGGGCTTTTCTGTCTCACTGCCTCATACCAAAAGGTGTGGAAAAGCAATAAACTTGCTTTTTATTTTGGTAGGATTTTACTTCTACTCTATGTGTCTCTAAGAAATCTTGACCTATTTTTTTTTTTATTTGATTGTACCAATACTAAAATTTGGAGTATATTTTAACTCCTGGACTGCACCCAAAGCAGAGTGGCCAGCAGGTCAAGGGAGGTGGTTCTGCCCCTCTACTCTGCCTTCATGAGACCTCACCTGGAGTTCTGCATCCAGCTCTGGGGTCATCAACACAAGAAAGACATGGACCTGTTGGAGTGAGCCCAGAGGAGGGCCAGGAAAAGGATCAGAGTGTTGGAGCACCTGTCCTGAGAAGAAAAGCTGTGAGAGAGTTGAGCTGTTCAGCCTGGAGAAGAGAAAGCTCCAGGAAGAATTCATTGTGGCCTTCCAGTACCTAAAGGGGGCTTCTAAAAAACAGGGAGTGCAACTTTTTACACAGAGAGGACAAGGGGGAATGATCTTAAACTAAAAGAGGAGAGACTAGATATCAGGAAGATATTCTTTAGGCAGAGGGTAGTGAAACACAGGAACAGGCTGCCCAGAGAAGTTGTGGATGCCTCACTCCTGGAAGCATTCAAGACCAGCTTGGATGGCACTTGGAGCATCGTGGTTTAGTGTAAAGTGGCAGGGTGATTGGAACCTGATCTTTAAGGTCCTTTCCAACCCAAACAATTCTATGATTCTAAGATGCTGTAAATACCAAGACATTTAAAAATTGTTTTACTTACTGAGGGCATTTTTAAGATAAAAAAAGAAATATTTATAGGAAATAGGTCAAAATATTAACACATTTATTAGCCTAATGTTAAACTTTTAAATCTGTATTTAGTCTCCCGCGTGTCAGTAAAGTTGTTAATTGTCAGTGACAGATACCCACAAATCTCAGTGAATGAGTATGAGGTACAATTTGGCTAAACATCACACTATCTAAAAAATTCATTAAAGATTCAGGAGCCTATTTAAATACAGGCATCCAGTTTTGAATGTTTGTCATAAGAGTGTAGCAGTGATGAGCTCAAATATTTGGTAACTGCTGATGTCGTTGATGAGCTGCAGAGATTTTCCACAGGAGATGCTGTTACCAATAAAATACCTCCTTGAGCGACTTCTTTATTTTAATTATTTCTAAGAAAAACAATATCCTCATCATCTCTGAACCCCCTTCAGTGTGATTTTATGCATTGGGCAGAACAGACACAACAAACAACCTGTGGTCTGGGCAGCACACATCAGGCTTAGCAAGGAGAACGTCATCAGCCAAAGAACAAAAGCTAAAACTTCTAGGTTACTCTGAATCATTCTCCTGAGTGGCTCTTCATACTACCTCTTACTGGTTTTTCAGGAATAATTAGAAACAGGCAGCAGTTACACCATTGTTGTAAGTTTAAAGCAAGCTGAAAATCAGAATTGAGTTGTTTGTTGCTATGTTTTCAACAGCAGAAAATGTCAAGAGCACAAGCAATTTCCAACTGAATTTACCGATGCTTTATTCAGTGCTCCACAGGCAGAAAAGCCAAGTGACACAAAAGGGAAATCTAGCACAAAGTATGAAGTATGAAGGCCTGAAAATGAAGATTGTTGTGAAATTTAGAAACGTGATACTGATGTAAATGTGCATGTCTCTAAAACAGTCTCTTCTGTTACAGATCTCAGATATGTATATGCCAGACATAGCTGAGAGAGAGCCAAAGCGTAGATTAATTTGCTTTCTATAAAAGTTACCTATATATGTATCTGAAAATCAAAACACAGCAAATAATATCAGAGAGCCTATAAAGACAATAATATTTAATTAGTTACAGGTTAGTAACTAATTAGTAAAGATGCAGGACCTTACCTTAAGCGATTCTTTGTTTCATTTTCTTTTCCTTGAATAAAACAAACTTCTGGAATTTGTTTTCATTATAAGCATTCTTTAATGAACTCTCTGGTGCTAATTATTTAGTCAGAAAGATAAGTGGTATTTGGTTCACTTTTACCTTCTTTTCTATGAAAAAAACAAAGAAGCAATTAATACTGGGGGAATCAAGGGGCAAGTATCCAAATAATTTAGAAGACAAAGACTGCATATTTTAACAAGTCTACCCTAGTATGGCAATATGATGGGAGTTGCAGCTGTGACAGAGATTTTAACTGGAGAAGAATCAATGCAGATCTGCAGATAGAAGTCATGTCTCAAAAATGTATTGTCCAAAGGAGCGTGTGGATAAGATGATCTGGTAACTGCAGTGTTGCAATTCTATACTTGGATACTCTGGTGCATATGTCATGGATTTCCACGGAGCTTTGGGAAAATTCACAGGCCTTTAAGAGAACAAAGCTACCATGGCACAAGGGGAATGGTCCTCTGGAGTATTATTAGCATTTTCCAAGTTGGCAGGGAAAAGAAGGAATGAGCAGCCAGTTGTCGGAAGGGAAGAAGCTGCTGGCAGGGTGTTACAGGGTCTCTGCTGGAATCTCTGCTGTTTCTCAGCCTCCTCCTGAGGAACCTCCATCACAGAGTAAATAGAAACTTCATACCTTCTACTGACGAGCCAAAATTACTCAGGACAGTCAAAACTAAAGTCGTGTGAGGCAGTATAGAAGCACCTCGCAGTCCCAAATGACTTGATGGTGAAGTGACGGATAAAATTAAATGCCATTTCTAAGTAGGAAAGAAAAAGGTGTGTACACATTTTTGCACATAATGCCTGCCTGATATAATTCTGAACAACAAAGTCTGCAGAGATTTTAATGACTTAAATAAACACAGTATTAACTTATATGCATGATTTGGGGTATTCTTGACAGTGCCTTTTAATTTCATTGGTGTCTTTTAGACTATCACAGTATTTTTTATAATTCCATTTAGAGATTAATCTTCTCTGTCTTTATGTACTTCATAAATACAAGCTAATTAGTTTTATAAACTATATAACTATCATGGAATGAAAACTGAGGTATTTCAGTTAAAAGAATGACACAAAATGCTAAAAATGTGCCAGATAATTCTGTACTAGAAAACTGTCATTTCCATTGAGCCCCCTCTTAAAAGAAATTAAATTAACTTTATGCATTTCTTGGGAAAGTGGAAAAAACTTTTTAAATGTAGATATATTGCAAGCAGACATTTTTGGAAAAGAAAAGTTCAAATTTTCACGTTATAAAAAATTGCAAGTGCTTAAACTGAATGTCTTTACTTTAACGAAACAGTACCATTTAAACAACCCATAGCAGTTTTAAATTGTATCTTTTTTTTTTCCTCAGAGATGTTCAAGAATTTCTGTTTCTTGTTCCCACTTGGGATGACTTTATTTTACAAAGTATAATTTTTTTTTTTTTTGACAAACAAGCAAGTTCATTCTCTGACCAAATCAGGATCTGCTCGTCCATTACATGTCTTGAGAGGACAACGCCACCAAAGCTACCTTTGAGAAATTCTTAATATTCTTCTGTGTAGAAACAATACCTGTCTCGAATTACCTCTTCGTAGGTTCACTTTCCTGGGTAGAGTATGTCCTTGTTGATTATTGTTCCCTGAAATATCTTTCAAGAGGTTTGTGTGTGTGTAGTAGATACTGAAACAAAAAAACAGAAGGGTCCTGCCCCAGACAAACCTAGGCTGAAATTTTACTGAAAGATGAGGAAAAATACTGAAGAAAACCCCACCTAATTTTAATAGAGGGCTTTATATTAATCTTCAAGTTTTTGGTAGTAAAGCACTGAACCATAGTCTGAAAAAATGGCTTCACCTGCTCAGTCAATCTGTAATTCTACATACAGCCCAACTAAAGCTCTAGGCATATGAATAGTTTGTATTAACTACATCTTTTTAGATTTCTTCAGCTGCTGTTCTTTACCCTTGCAGGCCCTCTGTTATGTATGAAATTAAAATGTCTTAAAATAACTCCATGCACTAAAAAATGCCTGGAGAGGACCGCATAACCTGGAGAAAAGAAGGTTCCTAGTGTAAATAAATACCTGAAGGTGTGCAAGTGTTCAGTGGTGCCTAGTGAACAGGACAAGAGGCAATGGGTATCAATTGAAACCTGGGAGTTTCCATCTGAACATCAGGAAACTGTTTTTCCTGTGAGGGTGACTGAGTGATGGCACAGGTTTCCCAGGGAAGTTGTGGAGTCTCTATCCATGAACATATTCAAAAGTCATTTGGACATGGACCTGGGCAAGTTCCTCCATTTGGTCCTGCTGGAGAAAAGGGGTGGTACCAGATGACCTCCAGAAGTTCCTTCCAACCCAAACCATTCCATGATCCGTGATTCTCCGTGAAATATCACTCAAATTGACAAAAGATTAAAGAGGAAAATGAAAGAATAAAGGAATAATTAAAACAATCATCTTAAACAAGAAAACTAAGGAAAATATGCCTGAGCAACTAGAGCAGTAGAATCTTACTGGTACATTTATTCATAACAAGTACTTAATAAACAACTAGGAAAAAATATAAACTGGAAGGAGGGCATATGCATCCACAGATCATAGAAGAACTACCTAGATAATTTATGAACCACTGACAATTAAATTGGTATGCCAAGAGGAACAGGTACTGACAAATGAAAAAAATTCCAAAGAGAGAAATATGGTTAATACTTTTCACAGGGAAGTCCAAGGAATTCCAGTACTTGCTTTCCACTATCTCTTCTCTTTCCAGAAAAGCAATTGGATACATGCTATTAGGAAAAAACTTTATGGACCCAATAAGAGACCAAGAGCAGACTAGAACCATAAGCAACAGTAGAAAACTAATAGAGTCAGAAAATCACAGGATAATTCAGGTTGGAAGGTACCTCTGAAGTTTGTCCAGTCCAGCCTCCAGCTGAAAGCAGGGTCAGCTGTGAGATCTGACCAACTTATTCATATGCAGCTTGGTCTTGAAAACCTTCAAGGACTGCACAATTTCTCTTAGCAACCTCTTCTGATTCCTGAGATTCTGATCTGTTCTTGTACCAAACTGAAAAGAAGTTTTTCCTTAAATCCAGCCTGATCTTGTCTTTTTTCAACTTCTGCCCATTATCTCTAATCATCCCATAACACAGCACTGGCTTCACCCTCCAAGATCCCCTGAAAGCCATTTCTTCTCTGTGTTGAACAAACCTCAGCTTCTCCTCCTGAGGCAAATCCTTCAATCCCTGACTGTCTTGGTGGCCCTACACTAATCTTGCTCCAGTTTTTAATTGAAATAACCAATCTTGGGCAAGATGTATAGCACACTCACTTCAGAGATAACCATAATGCAGCCATGAATAGTCTTTTTAGAACAGTTTGGAATTTTTCATCTAAGAGAACTGATAATATATAAAAGACACTATTTGAAAAGATCTCCCTATTCAGGAATGAAGATAAACTATTCCTTAACTTCTAATGAGATCAAAGTCCCGCTTATACAATTACATTTAAGAATCTAGTTGCATTTCTTAATAGGGATAGACTTGAGCACATGTTAAAGCACTTTCCTGAATCTGGGCAAGGGTTGTTATATGTAAAATACAACCTGTAGCTGGACTTTATATCTAATTACAGTGCCTTTCAAAACTTTACCCACAGATTATTCATATTTTCCCAAACCCTTACAAAGCCTTATGAACTGCAAAGTAATTAAAAGACCAAAGCAAAAGGTAATGGAAGAACATATATCAAGTTTGGAAAGAGGTGATACCAAATGAAACAAAGTTCACTCACTTAAGTATTACTTAAGATTTTCGTTAGCTGTCCATGGTGACAAATAAACAGCACTTACATTTGTAAATTATGTTGTGACATTATACATGTTAGTGAAAAGAGTGAAATACTTTGCAAAGGAGTCTGAAAATATCAGACTATGGAAGCCAACACTGCTTGCCTTGCTGATACAAAATTCCTATTAAAACAATAAGGTGTGCAGAATTTGGCTTCTGGAAATAGGAAATAAAGGAACAAATCCAAAGCTCACTGAAGTCAAGAGGAGACATTCTTCTGACCTCAATGGGCTTTGGATATCACCCAAAATGAGATTCATTCTGGAAAAATGCAAGCTTGAAGGAAATAATAATACAAAAAATATCTGGGAGAGAGATGTTTGGAAAACCTGGAAATCAAAGAATACCTAGGAGACTTTGTGTAATATATGAGACGTGACAAGAGCTTATGAACACTGTTACAAGACTGTACCTTTTCTAAAACCATATTAGTCTAGAAATTAAGAAAGAATAGAAGATAGAAAAAACCCATTCCATCTGATAAGGAAGCAGAAGCTGGAGGGATATCACATCACAGTGCAAGCAAGTTGTTTTGTATGGAATTTAAAATGTGCCAAGCATCAAAAAAAAACACATCACCAAAGGTAGTTGTCCCATTTAAGAAATCACTAATTTCTGAGCTGTTTTCCCAGATAAGAGTCTGCTAGTATCTGCAAAGATCCAATGCACACATTGTTTACATATAGGAATCCATGGCCAGCCTTCAATATGACATAAGTGTCACATTTGTAATGTGGTCCTCTTCTCATTTTGGTGGTAAAGGTCAACAGAGACTTTTAAGATTCCATCTTTCCCATTATACACAAACATCCTGTGCTAACCCAAGGATGTCCTCCTTTGGTGGAAGGTTACCCACTTTCAATCTCCTGTACACCTTGCTGCTGTCAGATGGGGAAAATGTTTCCAGGGTATACATGCACCTCAGTGAAATGAAGGTCTGACCTTTTTGTCAAGATTGAATAGACCCAACATACATGTTATAAATTCTCAGGATTCCTATCCTCAACAATTATTTCCTACAATTTCATTGATGAGAAGTGGATAAGGACATCTGTAAGCACATGCTATATAGCAGAAGAGGATAGAGGTAGTTTCTCCCCAGCTGGTCTGCTGAAAGAAGCACCTATTCTGTCTCCATTTATTCAGTGAAAGAACCTAAGAATGGTTTGCATAAACAGTAAACTTGTCATATTGAAAGTCTGGCAAGCTGACTAATGCACCTACTGAAGTTCAGAATGGCTTGGTCCTTCTTCTCTGTCACTACTGTTGTTGTTGAGGAGAAGAAAACCTTATTTCTCACCAAAATAACCAAACAAATCACTCAAACCCAAACTGCAACATAAACCATGTGTGGCTCAACAAATTATATTGATGTGGCACTGCAATTTACTTCTTCATTGGTCCTATTGGTTCTATATAGTTTTTCTTGTAAGAGATAAGAAAAGGGTGAAGACAAGCAGAAATTTCTGAATAAATATATTAGAATAAATAATTATAAGATGAATGTAATAATGATGACAAAGCTCCAGCTCATTCTAGAATGCCTTAAGGTTCATACACTGTAGATTAAATGCTATTTAGTACCATCATTTCTGGTTTAAAATCCTTCTATTCTTAGAGTTTAAAACAAGAATAGTTTTTTTTTTAATTGTATAGCTGACCCTTCAGAGAAAATGTTGGAAAACATTTTATTTTGAAATATTCATCCTTATGCTTCATATATTCTTGGATCAATTTGTATTTAAAGCATATTGGCTTTTGCTAGAAAATTATGCCTTAACATGACTGCATTTCTTTCTGTGGTCTCAATCCTGTGAAATCCTGAGCACTAATTTAGATCAGTTCTCAGGTTTTCTCTGAATCTAATCTTTTGTGACATCATAAAAAGTTTGATGGAATGAAATCCAAAAGAAGAAATTAATTCTCATGGGCAGGAAGAAAAAAGGGCACATGGATTTTAAAACACAAAGATTGTAAAGAAAATTCTACAATAAAAATGGGAAAAGAGAAATTGTGGATAACATGATATACAAGAGAACCTTTCTGAGTAAACTGCTTTGGAAAATCTTTTTATAAATCTTCAGTATGTTTTTTAGAAAGTAGAGCCCTATGCTCTTATTCTAAATCCTCCCTGATTTCATAATATTGATACTGGAAAAATCAAATCTCTTGCCTGAAAGCTATAGTTTCAATTAACAAGGACGTTAAGCATTTTTTTAGATACATGAAAAGAGTGACAGGATTATAGACCACCAAATTGGTGGTATTTTAAGAATCTGACAGGCTCAGCACCATGTGCCATTCTAGCCTCTCTGTGTATCCTTTGTGGTTAAAACTCTTAAGCACTTTAAATTCTTTTGGTCAGTATTTTTTTCCTTTTAGGGGAGACAACTAGAAGCACATTCCAAGTAACTATTTATGGTGTACAGAAAATTATAAGATACTAAAATCACCTCTTTGAAGGTGTTTCCAGAGGTTGTATAGTAAAACAAACATTTTATTTGTTTTACTATACAAAAAAAATTTGCTTTTTTAAATCTAGAACATAATTATCTATGTTCCAAATCAAATGAAAGACAGAAATGGCACAAAGTCACAGCAAAATAATACATGTCAAATCCTGAGGCCTTTACTTTGACAAACCTCCCATCAAGCTTTGGTGGCAGCTTTTTCTGATGAATTATGGCTAAGCCAGATGTGAAATAAGCAAAAATTTAAGAAGCCACATGAGTGGAGTAAGTTATGGAACAACAAATGAAATATTTATTTTTGTTGTCTGGGAAATAGCGACAATTTAGTGCATTATTAGTATGAAAGTAGAAGTCCACTAAACCAGCAGTCCTCAAGTACATTTATCCAGATACAACAGAGGACCAAAAAGATGTTTGAAGAAGCAGATGACTTTCCAGAATACTTGATACAGGCTGGAAGAAATATGTGAACAAATTTTTCAAATCATCAAGCTCTGGCAAAAAAAAAACCTGACTGTAGCTTTGCATAACTTCATTTTAAAATGGCTCCATCCTCTCATGTTTCTTCTTTTCCAATGAATAAGACAAAGCTGTGGACTGGTCCTGTGCAGATGACACATCTGCATGTTGGGGTTCGTGCTGGGGAAGAGGCCAAAGTTCTGTGCTGCAGCCAGGAAACACACCTGGAAGCAGGTTCCTTGGAGCCTCACACCTGGGCAGAGCTGGTGGACAGGTAGCCCAGCAGACTGTCCCACTGGGCAGAGCAGCATGCTGGGAGACAGGGAATGAGGAGCTGCCAAGCACCTGCAGCTGGTATATCAGGTCATGCAGCAGGAGACAGATTCTGGCACCGTGCTAGGAAAGTCTGTAAGACATACCCCTATCTGTGGGGGTGAGTGGATGCTGGAGCCAAATCTATGAGTCTCACACTCAGTGCACAAAAACTTAGCAGCTCAGATGGATGGGTAAAATCTGTATCTGTGTAGAAACTGCATGGCATGAAAGCTTTACAGTTCTACAGAGGAATCTGGTTCTGCTCTGTACCATCTGTGCACCAATTGTGTGGATTGTTTGTTGAGCTTTGTTTGGTTGGGTTTTTTCATTCGAGAAAGATACAGAAGTCAGTAAAAAGAATGCACTTCAGGTCAGTTTAACTCCTGAGCTATTCTTTTTGGACCTCACCACTTCTGATTATAGGTTCAAATTTTGTACAAGAGTTAAAAAGATGATTTGTGCCTAATTAGTGTTTCCTGCAATTTATTTAATTTCAAAGACAACAATTTAATTTCAAACTTTGCTCAAATTAGAGAGGGAAGTGGAAAAAATCTGGAAATACAGGAAAGGTAAGATTAGAGATCCAATTTTCAACGTTAGGTCCTTACAGCTGATGGTATATTTCTATGTGCATGTAATACACTTATAGTCTGTTGAAACTTAATGACCATAATTATAGTAAATATCTGACAGAGCCAGACCATGAAGTGGATGCTTCCAAAAGGTTTGTGCTTATACCAATACTAATATGATGTGTTTGTTTGCATGTATTCTTACAATATACACACAGATTAGATTGAGTGATTCTTAGCAACAAGGAAATGCAACAAGAAAAAAAAATATAAGATTGTACATACATTAAACATTTATGTAACAATGTACATTCTATGCACATAACAATAAACACATTTCAGTCTGTGAGCATGCAGCAAACACATTTCAGATGACAATTTAAAATTAATGTCCACAGGTTTTCCAAACATACTGTGGCACTCTTGGAGTGAAATCTGAGGCTATTAAAGCAAATAGGAGCTTTGCTTAATCAGGATTTTGCAGACTGCAGAAGTCCACAGGAGGATCCAAGAGAATCCTTGAGGAAATTTAAGATCATACAACATCAAGGTGAAAAAAACATCACTTCTATCTGCTTCTCCAGAGGCTTCTCTTGACTTACAGGAAACACAGCACCTTATGCTCTCCATCAACTGAAAGCAGCAATGGTAGAGATGGACTAAAACTTGCATAAACATTGGTAAATGTCTTACAGGAATGTTTTTTTGAAATCATGATGTTCCTTTCTGGCTTCTGGGGTTTTGGCAGGAACTCCAGTCTCTAGGCCCATTTCTGTGTACACAATTTAATGATGGGCTTGATTAAGAGACAGTAATTCCCAAGAGGTTTAGCTATCTTACTTATTGACATGAACAAGAGTACAATGCCAAAATCAAATGGTTACATCCCAAACCAATGAAAATTCACAGATGCAAAAGCACGATGGATTCTTCATTTTTCAGGTTTCATGTATTTCTAGTGTTTTCTACTGTATATAATCTATAATACTTCATAATCTAAGCAATAACCAATCTGGCCTTACAAGACCTTTTGCCAAAGCCAAACAACAAGTAGCAAAAACGTCAGCCTACATCTGCCCATGAGGGAATTACATTGAGGTCCAGTTATATTTGTCCCAGTAACTCTGTCTGCCAAGTGAGCCAGCTTCCCTCAATTGAGAATTTAAAGGAAGAACACAGATGTTGCTTCTGGGACAAGCTAAGACAAGACTGCAAAGGCAAATTCTAGACAGTGAACTCTGTTACTGGGTAGTTCAGGAGTCAACCTCAAAGGAAAACAAGGCAATGAGTTCATAAAAATGAACTTGTTGACCTCCTACACAGGATTACAAATTTCCAGCGAGGTCAGTAGGATTTTCAGGCATATAATATATCTCAGGACAAGACTTAATATGCTTTCAAAACTGGCTTTTCATAACTGAAAGACAGTATAAAGAAAACATCCTTGACATCCCCTGTATTTAACTAATGGCACTGAACTTCAGACCAATTGACCTTTTTTTTTCCTCTCCCTGGCAGACTCAAGGAGAGGAACCCTCTCCTATGGCCCTATATTCCATAAAAACTCCATTTCCTGAAGTCTTCTCTCTTGCAGGAGAAAGTGGAGATGATCCACAGCCTGCGACTCTACAATATATTCCTTTGCTGGAATAAAAAATGTTTTTAGATCAACAACTTAAGAATCCAATGGAGCATCTGTGTGCCAACATTTAAGTCTGTTTTCAGCTGTGAGAATTCCATGCTTTCTAAAAGCCTTGCCTTCTCATAGGAAGATGGCCAAAATCTCCCAGATAGGAGTTTGTGGCAGAAATCTATAAGTTTGGATCACTAATTACTGCTTTTGAATATATATCAGTGAACATGAATACATTATTCTGTATGTCTTGATTTTTCTTTTATTTCCTTCAGTTTGACTTCCATCTAAATTCCAGTTTATTATGAAATTTTGAATGTTTTATTTTTCATCCTTTTTCAGTCTTGTGGTTGTTCTCATTCTGGCATTTAGTGACTTTTCCCTTCACTTTTTCCTTTGTATTTCTTTAAGGCAATGAGCCATTCCTGTGGTCCTGGATGGGGATGGGGAAAGTTGCCAGCACAATTTTTGGTGCACGTGCAGTAAAAGTCCTCTCCCCACAAATTCAGGTTTGTAAAAGGCAACTCTAGGTGGAGTTTTTACAAACAGTGGCACATTCTTACCAGAGGTAGTTGTAAGGTCTTAATTTGTCTCAATTACTCAGACATATTATATGCTTATATATTTGTCACTTAATATGATAATGTAAAAAGTATTTATGCATATTAGGCATATGAACATGAGTGCAAGCATAACATTTTTCAATATTCCAAGTAGCACAATGAATTCTCAAACAGCCTAGTGCTTGCAAATACCATTTCATGAACAGAACAAAGAGTATCTGTCAACCAACAAAAACATTCCCATATAATAAAACACAAATATGTTCCTTGTATCTTATAACATTTTTAGAAAATTTTTAGACAATTATATTTATCACATAAAAATATTTTCATCTAATCTATCTATATGAAATTTTATATTCAATTTGCTGCACTAGAAACTCAACAGTGTGATAATCTTCAGGAAAAAATAGTGAAATGAACTAGATAGAGAAAATCCTTGCTTTCTTTTTCATTATTATGACAAACTGCAAAACTCAAATATTGAATCTGAGAAATATAAATTATATTGTAGTTAACATAAGTGTGATGCAAAACCCACTGATGTATTTGGAAAACAAATGAGTTTGACAACTCACACAGAAAGTCATCAAACTGAGAATCAAATATAGCAGAGAAAAAAGCTGGAAAGCAACATAAACTGTGTAAAGGTTAGTGATGGTGCAATGAAACTTTGACTATTGTGTTCCATTTCACTTCAAGAGATGTTTAGCTGAAAGAGAAAGGTGTCAAAGACAAGTAATGAAAATGTGGTTACAGGCACAATATGACCCTATTATAAGAAGAGACTGAAATGAATAAGTGATAATATGACACAGGCATCAGATAATTAAATTGTGGCAGTAAATGCCAAGAGCAGTTATGTCCACAATGTTGTTTTGCAGGAATTCTCAGCAAAGAAATACATAAAGGAAACTTCATGGTTTTGATCACTACTGTAAATGTAACAAAGAAGAGAAAATGGAGGGGCTCAGTCATAACCTTCAACTGCCTGCCAAAGTAAACAAGAAGGCGTTTGATTTTCAGCCAATAAAGATGAAGTGAAAAATGAAAGTGGGAAAGCTCTGCATAGAGCTTTTTCTGGTAGAGAAAGACAGGCAGATGTGCATGATGCTTTATTTATGGACTTGGTAGAAAAGAAATGATTGAAAACAAATTTAAACCCTTAAAAAAATATTAAAAATTAGAAAATATTAGTCCTCCAGATGTCTACCGAAGATGTTAAACAAGGTACAGAAATTTTGAAAAAGTGCAAAATCAGTTGGAAAATGCACTTTTCTTTATCAATGTTGTTTCCCATACAAGCTAAACTCAGCTATGGGATTAATCTTCTAACTGCATTAGCAGATTATCAAAACACACATTTTGCAAGACAAGACTACGAGAGAACACTGATAGATGATAGATGAGAAAGAGTCAGCAAGACAGAGACACAAACTATTTCTGGAGTTAACACCTTGTACAACAGGATATAAATCATCAAAGTAATAAATTCTGCAAAACACTTTTTACCACATTTCATGAGATCATAAATCATATTTCCACAGATGTTTGACAAAAGTAATTGCATTTTCCATTTTAGTCATTACACAACTTCCTCAAATTAGTTTCAAAGTTAGCCCTCACACTGCTTCTGCGCATGGATAAATGATCAGTGTTTCCTCCAATTCAGGAAGTGTTGGCACACCACACCACCGCATGCAAATTAAACTTCTTTTGAAATCAAAACCAGCAGTAATTTGATATTGGAAAGATATTTTTTTCTAACATAATTCACAATTTAAGGGTCATTCAGAGGCAACAATTCCCAGCCCAGTAAGACTGTACTAGATTGTATAGCAGGAGAGAGACACTGACCTTTTAGATTCAGCCTGCTACTATCCACTGGTTTGGCCATCTCTTTCTCAATTTCCTACTTGCTCTTTCCCCCTTAAGTAGATATTTAATGATTTCTTTGATAACTTTTCCTGGTAGAAAGGTAAGAGATGATGGCTCTGTTAAAAGTTATAAAGTGCTCATTTTCCATTGTTATAGAAAATAAGTATGGTTCATTGGTAATTGTCTTATTAAATACTTGATGTCATCTTTGACACTATGACAGACTGCAAATAGTCCCAGAAATTTTGTCTTCCAGCCAAGGATGAAACTTAAAACATTATGTTAAAATTGAAAGGGAGGAAACTGAAAGATGCAGAGTGAATGGAGAACCATTGCAATACTGTCTGACATTCTCCACTGTGTTCAGTATCATGCCAATTAAAACATGCTTATCAAGATATTTTCTATCTTTCCACTAAGTATACCATTATGTCCCATGACATGACCTAAGAAATTATGAGATCCTAAATTATAAGGAAAGCCAAGCTGAAGGAATTGTGGAAAGAAAATACTTCAATAAGCAATATTCACCACTAGAGAATCTAGAGAAAGAACCAGAAATTATGACTATCAGAAGTCCTACCTATTCAAGAGGAAATATTTAAAAATAATTTTAAAACATTTTACAGTGACATGTATTTATCTTCCACATACTGAACACACTGACAAACAAGTGTAATACAAGAAACAAAGCCAATTTTAAGGAAAAAAAATGCTTGCTATTCAAGCCATGGATCTAGTAACAGATGGAAATTGAACCTTTTAGACTGTTCTTACCATAATGACTACTAGGAGAACTTACTAAGTCCAATTATAGCCACAATTAGCACTTTTTAAGGACATAGATGTATAAAGAACTGAGACAGATCTAACACCAATAAAAAAGTACCCTGCTTTCTGTTATGTTGGCTTATCAGACTCCGCAACTGGAAAAGGATTCATCTTTTTCACCACTTCCCCAGATTTTCCCTATTCTGGCTCCCAGGGAACAGATTTGTCTTCATGATTTTTAGTGACACCTTCAGTTCTCTAAGAAAAATGCACTATACAGTTTTTTTTCCTGTGGTGCAACCCCAGCAGAGTGGCCTCTATCCCATTTCTCGAGGGCACAAAATCCAGTGGTTGTTGGATCATCCCAGTGGGGCCATTGGCAGTCAGCATACCTGGGATAGACTAACTCAGAGCTCTCTCCTGCTATCAGAGAACTTAAACAGAACTTTCTTCCCTTTCCCTTAGGCAGCTCCATGGTATATCCCACTTGCAGCTCAAGGCCCAGCAATGTCTCTTACCCTATGACAATAGAGACAAACAGAATCCTAGCTCTGTTTAACCATCACTTTCCAAGACACTGTATCTTCCTATAGCTCCTTCTCACAGAATTTCATCTTATGTCATTTATAGACATATTTTAGTTAAACATTATCTGGAGAAGAACTATTAACCCACAAAGCAGGCCAAATGCCTCTTGAAAAGAACTTCTGACATCAGGAGGTTGTTGATACACAATTATTGTTTATTTAAAGAGCTTCTGAGAAACTGTGAGAAGGCTCATTGCTATTTATCCCAAAGCATGGATGTTAGCCTGCAGTTGGAATGGAAACAGATTAATGTTTCCAATGAAAAAAAACCCTTCTAGCCAAATTTTAATTGAAGCTAGATAGCAATTGAAACATTTTTTTCGCCTGGGGAATAGAAGACTCTGAAAACAAAATTGTATCAATGAATTTGGGATTATTTTAATACCCAAAGTCTAAACAATATAAATTATATACAGAAAACTATTTAGAAATTCTTTTGTGAATAAAGAAAAGCCAAAACTTTTTTCCAGAAAATACTGAGGTGGATACTGATGTGTTTTTCCAATGTGAAAATACTTACCTGTAGGCAATCTGATATCCCCAGCTTTGTCTGCTCATGATCATAGACTAATTCTCAAAATTAATTCTTAAGATCTTCATTCCACAGTTTTAAAAGAAGTATCAATGTGTTCTGGAGGCTTCGTTGTCCCTTAGAATTTCACGTTAGTCATTAAACAATCACCTTTCCCTGTATACACTGTTTACATCTTGCAGCAATGTTTATATTTAATAAATGGTGGTCCAACAAATATTGTGGAACAGATTCATTGTTTACCACTACAACTCACAGACTTGACTAAAAGAGAAGAGATGCTGTTATTCCATAATTCAGAGAAATAAAAATACAATGCACCCAAATACGCAATTGTTGTCTTTTTTGTTTCCAAGACACATATACTAAAATCTGTTCAGCAAGGCAGTTTGGAATTCTTAATTCTTCTATGAAAGCTTTGTACAGAAGCTTCCTCTGTAATTCATACTTACCTTCACACATATACCTTACTAGATCCTAGCTAAATACTCTGGATCAAGACCATAGCTGTAGTGTTCTGGACTGTGTATAAACAAGAGTGTCTGGAAAAATTACTCTTAAAATGTTTGGATCTCTGGAAATATCAAAACTAATAACTTTAAAGTTTGTTACTTTAAAGTTTGCATAAAACCTGAGATCATTGTGAAATTAAAATGCAGTCGATAGCTATGCAGAAAAGTTGTGGAGGCTTGGATGGGGAACTTACAGGTGTGTCTTAGCACTGCCTAAACAGAGATATTACACAGAGATTCCATCGTGTTTAAAAGACAAGGACATCATGAATCCTGAAGAACTGTTTTCTAAGGGCTAACAGTAATGCCATCATATAGAATATTACCATTATGTATTACTATCTATTCCCTTCAGTAATTAATTACCTCTGATAAAACACAGTTTATTTGCTTTGAACTAATGGTTGACTTCCTCTCTCAAGTATTTTGATTGCTAGACATGCTGAGGACAGGATGCTTAGCTTGCCAGTTATTTCAATAATCTCTTTTAGTAGCCAGAGTCTCCATCCAAAATCTGAGTACAAAATGTAGAAAAAAGGGGCATCCTGTATCTATTGCAAGTTCTCTCTCTGGGAGGAAACATAAATCAAAAACCTAAAATGAATAATGCATGGCCAAAGCATGTGAAGGCACAGATCATCTCATATCAGTAATTAGTAAAACATTGCTCCCCTTGCAAGAGAAGACTCCTGGCCAACAGAAATGGTCTAAGAATTCTAAAGACTGTAGAGCAGAGCTTAATTCTGGAAATGAAAATGAAGGAATGACTAGACAGCAATTCTCTATGAGTACTATATGTCCTAAGGCAGACAGTGTTCTGTAACTATGTAGATCACCACTGATGAACAGGTAAGACAATAGATTGGGAACCTATGTCTGCCATATCAAGAGCAGTCAGGAGTGATGTCATGGCTGAGAGACCATCTGGCCTTCATTAGAAAGAGAGAAGGAAGTATTAGGACAAAAGAACACAGAGAAGAAGCCATTTGACTCTGTGTCTAGAAAACAAAGCCAAGTAGTTCAGCAGCCAACACAGCAATGGTGTTGAGAAATAAGCAAGCCCACTTAGACTGAGGAGAGAGGAAGTTAATCCACATAAGCCAATTCAAGAAGCACACAGCCTTGGAGTAAAACACACACATACCACTGGGTAGTGATACAGAGAATTTAGACTCTCTGGCATGAGCTCTTCTTTCAGTGATCAGAGAGAAGATAAAAATACAAAAGCTTTCTTAACTCCTGAGAAGAAAACCTCAAAGTCTAGCTGCCTTTTGCATAGTATTTGCATCTTGAACAATCAGCAGAGAAAACCCCTGAGAAATACAGCCCTAATTGAGAAAACAAATGTAATCCCACATTCAGGTTTGGTCATCTGATTTAAACTTTGCATGCTCTGCACAACCAAAATGAGGCTTTGGACTAAATCCTCAGTTCAGGAGAAGCAAATGTATTAACTGCAAATGATCCACAAGTCATTTCCTTTTGACAAGGGAAGTTCCTTATATGAAGACCAACAGCACACCTATACTTACATCACAAGGACAAAATTTTGGATCTTGAATGTCTGTGATGTAGCAAACCCATTGTAATAGCTAACATGGACCCATTTCAAGAACCTGTGGTTTGAGAACAGATACTGTTTAAGACCAGAGAACATATCTAGGACTTGGGACTTTTTCTCTAGCAACAATAACCTTTGAAGAAAGAGTATAGTCTCTAAAAAGGTTGATCAGGCAGTAAATGGAAACAGCAGTACTAAATATGCAAGGCATTTTGGGGGCCTGTTTCTTCAAATAAATATGGATTTGGAGCAGGTGCCAAACTTAGAGGGAGAAAAGAAATTTGAGGACTGTTCCTCATCAGAGAGATTATCCAATAATAGGGAAATACCAGAAGAATCCCCTTCCCACAAGGTAAACTGCACATCTGTTCTTTCCTTAAGCCACAACTAACATACCATGCCTAAAATATGAAGTTGTTCAAAGAGTAATGACACACATTCTTGGTGCACACAATATCACCCTTAAAACTACAGTAGCAATAGCCCTGGAGATGTAAATAGTGTTACAGTGTTTATCTCTGTACTTGATCACACAGAAAAACCACCCCAGAAAACCTTTTATCCTTCAATGTGTCCAACTGCACATTGGTGTCCAAAGTCCTGCTCCTTAAAACAAGGTCAAAGCAGAAAGCTATTGATTTCAACAATGCAGGATCTAATTCTACAGGTAACACTAGACAAGAGACTCATATTTTCAGGTAGATCATGATCCAAAGACCAATTTCTTAAGTATAGTATTTATTGTAAAAATACTATGTGAACTTAATAAAGGGTTAAGCAGAAACATTTTAAATCAAAACACTTATCAATTCTTTCCACTTTTATCCCCATTCATATCATAACTCCTCAAAAAATAGCAAATTACTTAAACAGTTGCAGCTGGTACATTTGGAATACCCATTAATTTCTACAGCTTAAGCAGCAGCATGCTTTGGCTTAAACAGTCAAAGGATGCCTCAAATTCGATAAACCTTTTCCTCAAATAAGTGTTTTCTACTTTGTGTAAAAGAAAATTAGTAGCCATACTACTCAAAGTAGGAAATTAAACAGTTTCAGAGTTAAGAAAGGGCTGGAAAAAACATAAACTACATTAGATATGACAAAAAAGAGTGGAATGATCAATTAACTGAGGTTCTAAACAAACTTAGAAGTTTGATGAACACTAATTGGCTTTATTGCTTCAATTAAGTCTAATAGTTTAGGGACAAAATAGGAGGAAGCATTATTGATGACAAAAATTAGTCAGGACAGTCAAATCTAAAATTTACTGCTAGCATTTGCAGAATTATGCCGTACTGAGCACAGGAAGTAAAATTCATTAACTACAAAGACAATATATCTGCCTTTGGAATTTCCTGAACTGCAAACTGCTGGAGCTGGAGAGAATATTCTGACTAAGTAACAATACATTATTGCCCTGTTTGAAGGGGTTTTTTTTCCAACAGCATTTTATTTTAGCCAGTAGCAGAAGTAGGAAACTGGTCTAGGATAACCTCTAGTTCATCCTAGGAAAATCATTCTCATGTTCTTAAAATGGATCATGGATGCATAAAATCAATAAAGGTAGCATAATACATAAGGAAATCACATAAAATATGAAATCATATAAAAATATAATCCCTTTACATTATCATAATGAGGGGTGGTCTAAAAAAGACTCATTCTGGATAATTCTTTGAAAATAGCAATTAAATATGCACCAGGATTCAAAAAGGCACACAATACAAACTACTAGGAAAGAAACAGAAATCTAAAACAACATAAAATTACCATGTTGCCAACTTCTACAAAGTATGCAGTTTTTCCATTCCATCTCAGAAAAAAAGACCCTATAAAACAACAGTTTTAACTTCTACAGCACTGTAGTGTCTATAAAACTATAGAAACAGTGTCAAAGACAAATAAAAATACGGAACAGCTTCACATGGCTGCTCTGGACGGGTGCTCTTTTCACTGGGTAATAAACTGGCTGGATGGCTGGGCCCAGAGAATTGTGGTGACTGGATTTACATCCAGCTGGCAACCAGCCACCAGTGGTGTTCCCCAGGGACCAGTCTTGGGGCCAGTCCTGTTTAATGCCTTTATCAATGATCTGATGAGGGGATCGGGGCATCAGTTTATTGATGCACCAAGCATGATCTGCTGGAGGGCAGGAGGGCTCTGCAGAGGGATCTGGACAGGCTGGATTGATGGGCCAAAGCCAATGGTTTGAGGTTCAACAAGGCCAAGTGCCCTTGGGTCACAACAACCCCCGCAGTGCTACAGGCTGGGGACAGAGTGGCTGGAAAGCTGCCCTAGAGAAAAGGACCTGGGGGTGCTGGTCAGTAGCAGCTGAACTTGAGCCATTGTGAGCCCAGGTGGCCAAGAGGGCCAATGGCATCTTGGCCTGTGTCAGCAATAGTGTGGCCAGTAGGACCAGTGATCACCTCCCTGTACTCGGCACTGCTGAGGTCACACCTCGAGTGCTGTGTCCAGTTTTGGGCCCCTCAGTTCAGGAAGACCCTTGAGGGGTCGGAGCATGTTCAGAGAAGGGCAATGGAGCTGGGGAAGGGTCTGCAACACAAGTCCTGTGAGGAGCAGCTGGGGGATATGGGGGTGTTTAGCCTGTAGAGGAAGAGGCTCAGGGGAGACCTTATTGCTCTCTACAGATACCCAAAATGAGCTTGTAGTGAGGTGCAGGTCACTCTCTTTTCCCAGGAAACATGTAGTAGTACAAGAGGGAATGGCTTCAAGTTGTGCCAGGGGATGTTTACATTGGATATTAGGAAAAGTTTCCTCATGGAAAGGATGTCAAGCATGAGAACAGACTGTCCAGGGAAGTGATGAAATCATCATCCCTGGAAGTGTACAAAAACCAGGTAGGTGTGGTGCTTAGGGACACGGCTGAGTGGTGGATCTGGCACTGTTACGTTAATGTTTGGACTTGATGACCTCAGTAGGGTTTTCCAACCCTAATGATTCTCTGAAATGAAAAGAATGAAAAGAAAAACAAAACACAGCAAGACACTTCACTTAAAATTTCCAGAAGATTGAAAGCAAAAGATGACTCATATTAGTGTTGGGATAACTAAAGTCATTAATGCAATTAAAGAGGCTAACAGAGAAGAATAATGTTGTTTTTGTTGTTCTGCAAATAATAAGGCTCACCAACAGAATTATCACATAGCAAGTGAGAAACAATATTAAGCTATACTGACCTTTAGTCTCATTTCATATGACTGATCTGATATTCTAAATTACATTAAGTAAATGGGGTCAAGAACTTATATGTAAATATTCATATAAAAATAATATAAATAGACCAGATGCTTACAATTATTATTATTTTATATACATTTATTTTTATGGAAATAGCTACTTAAAGTTGAATCAGATTAGCAATTAGAGTTCAGGAAAATGTCAGCCACAGTGGTTTCCTGTACATTTTTACACCTTCTTTTGAAAGCACAAATGTATCAGCAATTTCCAGAGACAGGATACAGGACCAGATGGAATTCTTAGATGAACATAAAGTACAAGCTTCTAAGTTCTGATTTTTCAGCCATAAGATGAATAATTTTCATCTCATAGAGCCACATATTATTCCAGGCAATATATTTATGAGGTCTTGTTTATTGTTCTGTATTGTCGATATTTCTCAAACCTATACCCCAGGACTACTTCTTTTGAAATATACTTCTTGTCATGTCCCACAGCTTAAGCATACCCATGTTTTATTTTTTCTTTTAAATTCCAATATGACTTAGGCACACTGAGTAAACAGATTTAATAAGCTGAACTCAATCGTGACTTCTCCACTTATATTTTTTGGCAGAAAACGCCTTTCTGAGTTTCTGTTTCAGTAAGATTCACTTAATACATCCAAAGCTGAGTAGGCTTTGATCCACAATTACAAAGTTAATATATATGGAGAAAGAATAATGCTGGGAAAATGCTCTCTTGGCAAATAGAAGCTGGAGCAAATTAATCCCACAAATTTCCCACCTTTAATGAGTTCAAATCTTGCCATCATTAATAATACTGAAATAGTTATTAACATTTATATAAATATAATGAGAAAAGGTCTTTGGACCTGCCAGCAGGATCGAAAGCTATTGGAACTTTTATCACATGAGCAAGATCAAAACCAAAGCAGCTATACTCCTTTTTTTCTTTTGCTTTAAGTAACTCCATAGCCCAGGCATCTGACTATCGTCCTGACTTAAAGTCTTTGGCTATAACCCAAAGACAGGTTCAAATAAGGTTCTTTGATTCCATCCACATGCACATACACACGTTCTTTGAATCCACTCTCCTTGCATGCAGGAGTCAACAGGAGCTAAGGCCAGCACTTCAAAGTATGCCCAGCACTTTGCAGGATGTGGCCCTTTATCCTTATTTGACCCCTTGGTCTTGCTTAGTTCTGTTTTTACCAGTTCTACTAATAATGTTTCTCTGCAACAACAAATACTGTCCAAACCTTGCTGATGCCTACTGCCATCTTTCCTTGAAGTCCTATGCAGCATCTATCTCCAAGTTACTAAATGTAGTTTCTATATTCTATATCATTAATTTGAGAAACTAAGATAATTCTGAAAACCAAGACAATAAAATTCTCACTTGCATTTGAAAGGTTGGGAAATTCTTTAGTAAATACATAATATTTCCCTGAGATATTGCTCTATTGTACTCTGTAAGGAGATGTCTATTTATATTTAAAAGTATCAGAACTGAATTCTCATTGCTTGTGATCCTAAAATGTGGATTAGAGTTTATCTTGTCATCCAGTTACTCTAATTTTATTCAGACTGGTAATCTGTCTAAACTGAAAACTTTCTGCCTGTATCTTTAGGTTCTCATTCAAAACAAATGAGAGCATTAGATTAGTGGGAAAGAGGAATGATATACATCTAGAGCTTGTTCTGACAGTCACTTAAGATGCATGTCTGTCTCCAGGACCTCACAGACACCACAGCAGAATTCAGTAGTTTATGCACAGCAGTTTTATAAAATCAGTGGTGATGAGAGCATTAAAAAGTCATGAGTCTTCTGGACTTCATTTATGGATCATCAAATGAACTATTAAAATTTCCTACAAATCAGCCACTTGTGCCCAAAGGTTGCATTTTTAAATACATGTTTAGATACTGAAACAAAAGTGATTTGAGCTTTTGAGAAGATAGTCAGCAATTTGACCGTTTGTGAGCCTACAAAGCTGTTAAGAAATCACATTTTAGCACCCAAGCTTGCAAATATGCGTTCAAATATTTTGGACGTTATTCTTAGAGGTCATACTGCATTTAACTATGTAGACATGTAGTTTATCAATTCCTTTAAATTTCTGTCATTAAAGTAATCAATACATTTCCCACAAGCTTTTAAAAGAGACAGGATGGAAGTTTATCTGATTGGAAGCTGAATTGTGGAAACAGCAGTGCAGAAGGATTTTTCATTACTGGCTTTTTAACAAGAATGTTCCTAATTTCAAGAAGCTAGGTAAAAGGAAGAAAAAGTTGTCCTCCATTTGAGAGACATTAATTGTTTAAAACTTTTGAATTTTTTGCTGTTTCCATAAGTATAATCAATTTGTGTTTTGTTTCCAAGTAAATTAAATATGAATTGAGTTTTCATCTTTCCACAAGTCCATTAGTAGCTATGGAAAGAAAGCAGCTAGCAAGAGAAGGAAAAGCACCCCTACTGTAGTATTTGACACTCAACACATCCCAACTTCTTTAACAGATCTTCTTTTTAGTGTTTAACCATCACACCTCCTTTCCAGGTCTCTTTCTGTTCATCTGCAAGAGATATAATATTCTTATCAGAATAATCAGATATTTACTGCATTATTATTTTAAGTTCTTACACATTCTTAGATTATTAGCACTAAACAAATTAAAATTGCTGCATACAACTTGCAGAGTCCTTATTTAACAAGTCTTGTGAGATAGCTTATTAGCAAATAAATTCTCAGTGAGAAAACAAGCACATTGCCCACATATTAATGTATAAATTCAATATTTTGAGAACTCCATTCATAGAATCATCTCATTTCTGCAAAACCAAGACAAATTCCTGCAGTCTAAGCTAATGACTAGACAACTTTTAAGGTCCCTTCTATACCAAACCATTCTATAATTCTATGAACTGAGAAGCAAGCACAGAACATGAGCAAAACAACTCCAGCTGGTGGACTGCCTCATGTGGATCATAACCAAGGTGAAGAATCTGACTGATCCTCTTTCTGGAATGCTGCAAGGGCTGATGGAAAACTGAATTTAGAATCTGAAGGTTCTAAGGTTCTCCGTGCTGGTCCTTTGCCAAAAAACTCAGCCCATTATCATTAACATATTTTGAATCATCCTTCAGCAGTTTTATCATACAACTCTTACAGAGGCAGTGCTCACATATAAATCTGGTTATTTACTGTAGTGAAGATCAGAATCCTACCCTTGGTCCCCACCCAGGCATCCCCTACTATAAAATATAATCTATTGAAAATTGTGAAGTCTTTTGTGCAATGTGTATGCACTAGTAAATAACAATAAAATATGCAGTTCCTTTTAGCAACAGGAGTACTCCTCTACAAATCTTACTTCTTTTTTAGAATGACTTGATAAATCTATTAATGCCAGTGAGAATTTTGGTTGTGAAAGAACAGTCACATCAGGGACTAGTCAGGAATACAGAAAAAGCAGAGTACTGTGACTAATATTGTTAATGCCTCTTTACACAAGATTACAGAGTCACATTCTCAAATCCTGAGGGGAATTTGGCTTAGTAGTTCACCCTCTCTGATACTTTTAAAGAACAGAATGTAAGGTGCTAAAAATATTTTTTGGCAACAAAATTACATGAGACACTCTTAGGGGTAAAATAATTTCGCAGTAGGTGAGTGTAGGCACAGGAAACAGTTTGTAAGGTAATGAAGAAACTGCAGTTTGTTGTGATTAACAGGCAAAATAATATTATGGAGTCATGTTCTCCATTCCTCAAAACAAATGTGATCAGTAAGAAACTTCTTGCATGAATTCTCTCAAAGTATCTACTTAACATTTTTCCTTTGAGTAGTAAATTACTTTGAAAAGTGGCATTATAAACAACAGACATGTAATGAAAAAATTGTTAGAAAGTAGAGTCCCATGGGACTTTTTAACGGTTGTACAATATATCAGAAGCCATGAGTTTGTTCTATTAGCTAAACAAGCAAAAAAACCACATAGCATATAAGATTAGTATTTAGTTAAATGTTTTTAAAAGTACTATTTGACTTATGTTGCTACTTCCTCTATTCATAAATTTGTGTTCTCAAACTGTAAAGGAGCATGTGGAATTCAATGATTGATTTTTAAAGATAATATCAATGAAGAATGGGTATTCTGTCCAGAAGAGAACAGGAAGCGACATAATTATTCAGAAAAAATTAAGAATTAATGTTATTTTAGATTATTTTATCAACACTACAGCACTATTTGGTTTAGGCAAAATGCTTCTTATTCTTAAAGCACTTAGTCCTCTCACACTCCGTTACCAGCAATTTTTGTAGCACTGTTTCCCAGGAGAGACCTGCTGAAATGCAGAAATAGGCACTCCCTGGAAACGCTGTGTGACTCTTATGTCTGGTACCACTTTTGTTACACAGTATTTTGACCAAAACATTTAGAACTCTTGCTTAATTTAGAAATTTGTTTTTATTTCATATCAGTTTCATTTGTTAACTTATTCAAATATAGAAATATGGTCTCCCATCACAAACCAATATGTTGATGACTTTAGTGCCATACCCTTCATTCACTCCTACACTCAGCGACTTCTCTTTCAGAGAAAGGCAGTAAAAAACATGCACCTAGAAATGGTGCCATTTTCACTGAAGAAACAACTCCCCTCTCACATTGAAAAGTTCTCAATTTAAAACATAAGGCATTTAATTTAATAGCAAATGACTCCCAGAGCCAGATAATGAATGATTTTCACAATGGTGAGTACTTATCCACTTATTCTTATATTATTCTTATAGTCCCAGCTCAACAAACTGGACAAGTAATTTTTTTAAGTGGCCATATTCTGGCCATCTGTTCTATTTGGTAACAAATCAGTAGTTTTGTTTTTTCATACTACTGACAGTATGTAATATTATTTAAAAATGAGAAGGACATAGCTTCTGTTTCAACATCCCCAGGCAACTTCTCTTTTCCTCATATAAGATTTAAAATCTCTATCAGTATGAACCTGCCTATAACCTAGGTCTCCATTGAATCCCAGGAGGAGCTATACCTTTCACTAGCCAGATTCTGATTTATACCCTATCTAGAGACATTTGTTTGAAAGTCTGCAAAGTGAAAATATAATGCAGTATTTTTTCCTCACAAATCCCACAAAGCTGTACATTGAAAACAATTTAATTTTAAAAAACTATTGTTCACGAATTGATACAAAAAATATACCACCATATAAAACAAAGTATTTAGTAGCAAAATAGCTCTTTTTAGTAAACTTTTTTTTTTCTGACTTCACATTATGGAAAATCACACTGCTCTTTTATTCTTGAAAGATTAAGCAGTTGGTGCAGAACCTGACTGGAAAAAGGATTCTGCTCTCTGTAGTTCTATAGAATAAAAACTACTTTCCAGCTACACTTCACTGTACTTTAGGCTCTTATGCAGCCTATTCAAATCAAATAAATTCTCAGCACATGCTTATATGATCTGTCTATTCAATTTATATTAAAAAGTAATTCTTAATACTTTCCAGATATTTAGCTTGGGCAGCAATACACATAAGAGTGAGCTGATACTTAATAAGTTTTGCATCAAATCTAAATTACAGCAACTGAAATCAATGAAGACAGATTTTCAGATTTGTTGTCATAGCTCTGCCACATACAGTTGGTCTGCTTTCTCTAACTTGAGATCTCAGGGCCCTTTGTTGAAGACTGATTGCTTCCAGATGTATGGGATAGTGTCAGTGGAGAGAAAGAGAAGGTATACTTCACACTGGTGCAATTGAAATTGCAGTGAAAAACACACTCTGCAAATCTAAGCCAATTCCTTCAATTTATTTATCCCCTCCTCTACTACATGCTGAATTATTCTTTCTTATGTTTTCAGTCAAACTCCAGAAAAACAGAGGCATTTCACCTGCACAATTTCTTAGACATAGGACTCTGTGCTGCCCTACTCAGGGCAAGATAATGACTTTATTCACTGGAGAACACCTGCCCTACTGAATTGCATTCAGTGAAGCCATCTGTAAAGTGACACATTCACCACATGAAAGCTCTAATATTCTAAGCATACAGTATGTCATTACAGCATGACAGGGGCTGTTTCACGTGGTTATGAGTGGAAACAGAGTACAACTGTGCTAGACTGCAAGTTTGCCTTCTCCAGACTGTTGGTGGGCAGCTCTTACCTGCACATGACATTGTAGTTCTTCATTGACCTGTGAGAAATACATCTTATGATTTTATTTCCTGTATTTCTTCACAGATTTCTAACAGAAGTGAGCACTCTGCCATTATTGGACTCTCTTTTTGTGCCAATCAGCAACCAGCACAAATTTCAAAAGAGCAGATAAAATGAACCATGTTATAGTTCAACAGAGAAGGATATTATCCAAGGAGCTTTTGCTATTCTTCCTGTGTTGTCTGCCCTGCTAATTCATTTCTGCAGAGCTAGCAGTCAAGTTCCATTTGAAAACAGGATATTGGATAAGAAAGTCTGTGTTTATTACAGAGCTCTTCTAGTGTCTATTCTATACTTCAATGAAACACTGAGAAAATTCTGCACTGAAATACAAAACAATAAACCCTGAGACTTCATAGCCAAATATAATGTCCCCAAAAGTTTCAGAATAATTCTTAAATTCCTACATTTGTATTTAAAATGAGATTCTTGCAATTATGAACATGTGACACTGCAAACTATAATTAACATTTGGTTTTATTGTACTTCCTATTACATGGACAGTATTTTTTTTCAGAAGAAAACTTTAAAGGGGCAAAAAACATACATAGAAGACCACATTTCAAAAAATAGTCATCAAGTGTATGCAATTTTCAGTAACATAATATCAAATTAATTTGGTTTTAGCCAACAGGAACAGTAAAACACATAATAATGCATATAATACTAAAATTCTATTTTGCCCTTAAGTTATTCATTCTGGATACACAGAATCAAGAAATACAGAATTCAAGAGAGTCAGGCAAGTGGAAATAGAAACAGGAGACAGATTCACCTGGTGGTACAGACCTATTGAAGAGAATGTGGAACTTCTGTAATTTTTTTTTTTTTACTTTTTCTAGATCACAGGCTTATTTTTACACAGCTCAAGAGATAAAGAGGATTATTTTGGTCCCCTACAATGTAGGACCTGTCTTCATATAAACAGATCACAGCCTGTCACAAACACACAGTTCCCTTTTACAGATCCTCTAAAGCCTTTCCCCCAGCATATCTGGGTTTAATTTCTTCCTGACATAACTCTTCATTTCTTTATTTATCTGCAGAATACACATAGCAGAGGCAGAAATTCTGTGACTTCTCTGTATTTCAAATGGACAATGCTCAGCATTCAGAGAAGAACTAGAGGAAAAAAGAACAAGTCAATCTTCACTGGCAATTCAAACATTGCCCAAAAAGTCGCTGGTTGGTGCTTTCTGTCATTGGCCAATCTGCAATGTAAACTTCTAACTGAATTTTTGGGGACTGGACACATATAGTTAAGTCATGAAACAAAGTGTTAAGCTCTGACATACAATATTTTGTCACTAGCAATGTGAAGTGGAACTAAATTCATAAGTCAGAAGCAAGAGGATCCATAACTCAAGGTAAGCCCCTGAGTAAGACCTTTCAAGTGTTGTAACACCTGAGCTCTTTGCATGGTGTTTTTAAAATAACAGTGTTCATTGCATGGTTACATCTGACCCTCAGTGGTGCACTACTTATAGTACTAATAGTTCTTATTGACACATTAAAAATAGTTGTTACCTCATTCAAGAGAATTGTTTCTTGACTAGTTTTTGTTCTATGGCTACAATTATGTTGTCACAAATTTGATGTTTTCATATTGCAGATTACCACTGCAGTTTATATTACAATAGCAAACACTGCTCCAGAGGATTGTGGAACAAAGGCAACAGGACAATGACTTCTCTCTGTGCACATGAGCTGTCTAAATCAAGTATTTCCTTTGGTCCAAGTACAGACCTCAGAGAAAAAAAAAAACTGCAAAAATTTTGCAATATAAATTGAGTGCTGGAGGAAAGAATACTGCAATTTTATGTCATTATTTTTGCTTTTGTTTTTTAAGAACAAATAACATGGAAATTAGGAAAGTATTTTCTTTGAATTGTTTGTACAGAACTGAAAAGCAACTTGACACAGTATGAACAAATACACTTGTGAATTAAAAAATTACTTTATAAAAAAACAAGTAAGTTATATGAATGATATCATCTATATTAATGTCAGTAGAAGCCCTTTAGTATCCAGTGTTTATATTTTATGCAGCATTAACTGGTAACATTTAAAAGGTATAATGCCACCTCCTAAACCATGTCTGCTAAATCTGGGTATGGAGAAGAAAAATGGAAGCATTGTTAAGCCAGATCCGTGGTCCTCTAACTGAACCTGATACGCAAGTGAGCTGGCTGTGTGTCAAATGGTCTTCAAAACTAAAATCAGAGCAGTGGAAACATCAATATTGCAATCTGTTCTGCTTCTCACTTGCAGTAATCACTCCATACCAAAAGCTAAAGTTGTGTCTTTAACTGAGTCTTCTCTGTTTCCTGCTTTCACTTGGCCTTGGATCTATGTGGGTCATGCATGAATGGGAAGCATCAAAACCTCCTTATTCCCAAAATACACGATGAAATATTTAGATAAGATTTCTGCAAAAAGTGTCAGAATTACTAAAAAAAACAAAACACCCTAACAACACAAACACACACAGAAAAAAAAACCCCACACCAACCAAAAATCCACAAAAAAGATGACATAGGATTTTTAACATAGATAAATTTCCAAACTTCCAGAGCAGGAACATTTTCAGAGGATGAGTGAGAAATAATTTAATTTTTTGTACTATTATACTCACAGTAAGCAAATACACTTTCAGTCTAGACCAGCCCTTTTAGTGAGTAAGTTTAAAAAACTGATGCATTGAAACCTTAGAGTTTGTTCTCTTACACCAAATTTTTACTTTCCTTATTTTTCTTTAAACCATATGCTGGATTTTTGAAATTTCAAACCGAAAAAAAGAAATTAAGAATATTTTAAATGCTTGTGGATAACAATATCTAGAGACACTCTCACCATGAGAGTTAGATTTTAATAGCAGTGTTGAAAATGAGACTAAAAACCAGCTGGTAGTCAACCATGTTAAACACTATACCTATGAAAAATTGACCACAGCAGAATACAATTACATAAGTTCAATAGTATGGAAAATCACAAGAAATCATATAAATATACATATATCTATTCTGATAGTGACATAAAGTATATGTAGTGCTGCTGATGTTGGTGGTTGGAGCACATATTATCATCACATTTTATGCAGCATTCAGATAATTGCTCCTTGTTGTGCTATGAAAATCAAAACTCGGAATTTATTAATTATAAGGACCACACCCCATTCCAACACACACAAACCAGTCCCCAGAGCTGTAGCTGGAGCCCTGTGTTAACACATTCTGCCACTAGAGGATAGTGTTGCCATACGACTGTGCACACACTTTAAGCACAATGAGTACATTAAATTACTGTAAAGTTCAAGTTGCTTCTTTTCTAAAGCCCGGGGGGAAAATCAATTTCAATAAAGAATTTTTTTTCCCTGAAAAACCTTGAAGCCTTTTTTTAATAAAAATTACAGAGCAAAATCACATGGCATAATAGTTTATTCGTTTATTCTTAGTAAATATAATATGTAATCTTAGTAACCTTTAATATGTTATTTGTTTTCAAGTAAATAAGATTGATGCACCTCAGGCCCAGTGTGCTACCTGGGAATCTCTTGGAAGGACACAGCCTTGGTACAGGGGTCTGACATAAAGCAGGTAACTGAATTTTTTTGTAGTGGTACTTGATATGTGTGAGAGTTACAGGTATCAGACTTGAAAACTGACTGACAGTGTTCTGAGGACTAGGAGCCAGATCAGGCCAAGCTCAGGAATATTCACTTATGGCACTAGCAGGGAATCAGAAACTCACTCCTCCAATACATTACTTACACCTTCACTTCAGCAAAGCAGAGATAAATCAGCTGCAGATTTCAATTGAAATGTGCGGATCACACTTTGGAGAAAAGCCTGTGCAAGTTTCAGGAATATGCTGCATTAAATAAAAAGCTATAATTAATTGCTGCCATCAGGAATAAGAAAGGAAAGGAGGAGATACCATCTCAGTCATTCCCCACAGTTCAGTACCTGATGCACTACACCTGTAAGTTTCTCCATGTTCAAAATAAGAATTCTAATTTCTGTCAGAAAAAAATCAAAACTCAGCTTCAGTCTGGCAATGATATGGAGAGTATTCTTCCATGAAGAGGGCCTGGATACATTTTACATACTTGTTTTCAGCAGTGGGAATCCACAGTGGAACACAGTCAACTCATTTAGACCTATGATGACCTTATGACATTATTTCACACACTGAACACCACACTCTTCAGAAGCAGACAGCATTTTTTCTTAATATTTATTAAGTGCTCACAATTTACATTACAACATGACAATACGTAAAGTAATGTATTTATTTACTGAGTTCCTTTGCATTGCTTTAATTTTAAAAGTCCATAGGGTTAGCAAATGTTAGTATTTAGAGAAGAAAAACAACAGTGCATGTGGCTTAGAAAATGCAACCTATGAGAGAGATGAAGAATCTGAGAGTGCAGAACTTTAATTCTCTTTATTCATGAAAAAGGTAGTTATAAAAAGATGACCATTTATTGCTCAATGAATTCACTAGAAGGAGGTCTGGAAGAAGCACAGCAAATATTAATTAAATAGTACATTGAAAATAATTAAAATATATATTGTGATAATTCTGCCAAGCAGTAGACTCACTAAGAAGGCTGTAAAACCTTCTCTAACAAAGGTTTTCATTAAATTTAAAAATGCTTGTCATATATTATTCAGGAGAAAAAAAACTGGCAAGAGTACTAGGTTATCATGGATCATATCTTCAGGCATATTCCACCTTTCCTACATATTTGTAATTCTTGTATGATCCTAAACTATTGTGAGACAAAAATCTCTAGTAATTTGTAATCTTAGTAAAAGCAATACAAACTGAGAAAATGGTATTGTGTCTGACAGGTCCACTCGTATTATTAGCAACAGTAATATGCCATTTTTAGGAAAAGGGATCCGAACTAGGTATATACAAAAGCTATTAATAATTAAGAAAAATCTGTCCCCAATGTTGATGGGGTTCTTTCAGTTGTAAACACATACTCTGCACACTTTCTCTATGCCCTTGTACAAAGCCAACCATGGAAATAATTCTCTCCTCTTTCTTAGCTATCAGTTTCATAAATAATATTGAGCAACATCCAATCTTGGAAACTCTACTAACAATTTCTGAAAGCTTTTTCACAGTACTGAAACCAGTCAGTGGAAAAAGTAAATCATAGTTACTAAAAACAAAATAACCCAAATGCTTCAGCTTTGTCACACCACAACTGAAGCATTCTTCCTTCAAATAGAGTTATCTAAATCCAGTTAGGTACATAATGGTTTTAGGACAACCTAATTTAAAATGAAGCAAATTTGAGTAATTTTGAACCCAGCAAACTCCAAAAACATTTAACAGGGATTTTTTCCTGTGAACTGCTTCATTGTGCATTATATTTCTACAGATATTATTACCTTGCTATGATTGTTTTCATAAACGTATTTTACTCCCATTTTAGCAAACTTTTGTATTAACATCTGAATAATCAAGTTTTACACTTTACTGTTTGAGATGATATTTAAACAATAAAATTCTGTGTGTGATCTCTGCATTCTAAAGAAATCCACCAAATCTATCAGATCTTCTTTACTATGAATGGCTTCATTCCGATGAGAATTTGGGTTTTTTGGCCATGACTGCTGAAACTGGTTTTAAGTTGTAGTTCTCATTTTCTTACAAATTAATTTCATTTTCCTTGAAACATTTGCAACAGCTATTTAATTGCACACAATGTCAGAACATGTGTCGTGGGTTGCTCAATTAAATCATTGTTATTACTATTACATAATGTTATTATATCTGCACTAACAAGGTATTTGGCTGTAGGTATAAGTGTTCAGGCACATTCAGTTTTGCTTTTAAATGTACATGATTAAGCAACTGTGAGTAGATAACTTCTGGCAAATGATCTTTACAGAAATGGCCAAGAGATTTCATAAAAAAGAAGTCCAAATACATTGTCAACAGAGATACTAAACTCTGATCTATGAAGTATTTTAATCAGCATTAAGTGGGTTTTTTGGGCAAGGAGACCTGAATTTCAGGTTCTGGACCATGACCATTCACACATTACCCAGGGACATCAGTATAATTATTCTTGAAATTTAATCAGCAAGTCACAGAGATATTAAGAAATTATTTTCTCTCATATTTCCCCTTTCAATCTCTTGGCTTTTGTGATATGGCTATGAAACATTCTCCAATTGCCAGTGACTGCGGAGGGCCTGTTTCTTTAATGTCAGAGTTGCAGCTGGCTTTTTTAATTCAGACACTTTTTGCATAACCTAAATAATAAAAACAAGAATGTTTCATATCTCACCTTTAATACACGGGCTATATTAGAAGCTGAGTTTGACTTCAGGAATTTTCTCATACCACTGAGTCAACCAAGGCTGTGAACAATACCCTGCTGAATGAGCTACTTATAGTGGCCAAAGTGGTACAGTGGATGTAGCAATACTGATACTAGCAAAAATAAGACGCAATTTGTCCCACTTGATAAAATAATAATAAATATGACTGCAAGAAAATCCCCATCTAAACCAGTTTAAGACACATCTGTACCTGTTTATCTACATAACCTCTTTGAAGTTTCTTACAGAAGGATGAATACCAGGAGCAGAAAAGGCCTTGATGCTGGTCCTTGTCCTGAAGGTCAAAACCAAAAAGAGCAATCAGACTAGCAAGGAGAGCATTCTGCAGCAAATCCTTAGAGATGCTGTAATTCATGCTGTCAGTTACCTACCAGGCACTGGTTGCCATAGCTATAGCTCCTCTGTCCCTGTGTGCTGCAGTAATACAATCTCAAAGCCACAAAGGCATAAAACCTACAGAGATCTGTAGCAGAGGTAAACAGCCAAGCCTTTGGTGGTTTTGGCCAGTCATAATATCTGATATTAAAATTAATTTTTAAAAATAATAGGCTGGAAAGAATTTTATTTTGCAAATGTCTTGGATCAAGGATGAAACCTGCACGCCATTTTCTCCCAGGCACATAATAATTTTCCATGTGTATACAAACCACCCTTTGTAAGGAAAAAAAAGATCAATACTTAGAAAAAAGCAACACTTCCAGAGATATTAAAAACTTAACAGCTAATACAATCTTGTTTTGGCTGCAAGTTTTAATCTGACAACTTTTCAGATCATATTGTTCAGCAATTTAAAAATTAAACAACTCCTCCAAATGATAAGACTGTAAATTATGGGTTTGAATGGCTTAAGTTCTAAAGCAATAATTATATTGTGCCTGGTGAAACTGTTAATTAAAAATGCTAAAACTCTGTTCAAAACAAACAAAATTCTCTAGATATTTCTGGCTATTTTTCTAGCACTGACTTTAACAGATCTGCACCAATCTATGTCAGCATTCAGCTTAAGTCTAAAGCATTGCATTACTTGTTTCACGGCATTACGTGATTTCTATTATCAAATACTAGATTAGTTGTTCTAGTTATAATAAACTATTATACAAGTTACTCTTCTTTGTTCACACTCCCTCTTTCGGAAAACTATTTTGAAACAGTGATAAAACTTACTAACATAGTATAGATTCTTATGAAAACACTAAGCAAACTCATACTCATGGATCAATTCTAATTTCAAGTCATATGCTTTAATTCCTTTTATCCCCTAAAACAGAAAATACAAAAAAAATCTTGCCATGGCTACTAAGGAGATGCTGGAGCTCAGAAGCTAAATAATGCGGATATAGCTCATGCTGGAAGAACTAACATAAAACATAGCAACATAAAAGCTAACTGCACATCCTCAAGTACATTATTAATGATGTTTTCTTCTCCAATCAGCAGATGGCCACTGAACAGCTCAAGTGACTTGTAATAGGATACAGAGCTTTTCATCTGCAAGTGTCTGCATCAGGTCTGTCTCGAGTGGGCTGTGACTGAAAGGTATGATTTGACAGACATTCAACAGCAAAAATGTAATAGCCACTCTCAGTCTAGAGACTCTGCTTTTCCTGTGCAATCTGCTTAACAAAGTTGCCATGTTATTTTCAAACTCAAAGTTGAGTAGGCCAGGAGACTTGATTATTGTTTTAGGTCTAAAGGGTCAGCCCACCAAAACAATTTTGAAACCCAGGTGCAAGTGGGACAATGGACTCAGTGGTCAGTTTCCCTTAGTGTCCATCAGGTGTTTTTTTTCAATTACTAGATTAACTTTTAAACGCACAAACAAAAAGACAACAAAAACAAAAAAATAACCTGAGATGAATGACAAAAAAATTAGTGAAATGAGACAGACTATTTTCAAAAACAGGCTTTTACAAAGTTTTGCATGAAGGACATGACATGTTCTTCTGCACACTCAAGGCACGACAATTTTTTGTATGGATACAAACATACAGTATGGATGCAAAACATCTGTACTGTCAAAAAAAGAATTAGTAAATTGATAAAATCAAGTGATTGTAACTCCCTTCTGCAGGAAGCCTGGCATCTGCTGTTCTCAACAAAACTCATTATGTCCAGTAGTCTCTATGAGCTTTGAATTTATTAGAGGTTTTTTTATGCTTACTGCACAGAACCACACTTACGTTTTCAGGGAATCCAGCTGAAATTGAAGGGATTTCAATACAGAATTGAAGGCTGCCTTCATCACCTCGAATCTGATTAAAAAATTAATTATAATGTAGAAGCCCTCTTCTTGAGAAAAGAAAATTACCATCAGGGTATATTTGGAGTGAGCCTAGAAAAAGACATCTCAAACATAATTAATCAGTCAATTTCAAACATAAAGTCAGTATGATATGAAAGGTTTTTTAATGAGAATATATTTGAAAATGTATCAGGAATGAAAGGGAATTCTACACGTAAAAGTGCTGCAGACATCTAGCACTCAGTGATAGAGTTGTTGAGTCAGAATCCTTAAAAATACAACTTTGTTACTTCCTTTACATCCATGGACATTATCTTAATTGTTTATCTTCTTTCATGTCAGTACAGAACATGAAGACCAATGCTAAAGACTCCTCTTTGACAGAATTAAATCCCTTAGGTTAAAAGTGGTTGAACACATAATTTAAATCTGTATCGCTGTATACCTATAAAAACTGATTACTATCAGACCTCAATAGAACAATTGAAATTCAGTTTGTATTTGAAGCTACTTGTTATGACTGTTATTAGAATCACAGTCCAGATTGCCTTCTTCCTTATTCTAAGCACTGTAGAGACAAATTGCCATAGACAAGAGACATAAAAGATGTGAAAAAGAAAAAGAAACACAGAGACTAACTAGCTAAAATTACACTGCAAAGTAATGGTCAAAATAAGAATAGAATCCAGATAATTCAAACCCCAGTCTATTGCTGAGCTCACAGAGTATTCCCTCAGGCTTTTTCTAAGACATTTTTATTAGTCATCAGTGTTTACTTGTGGTAATTAATGTTAGACCATAAAAAGACCTTTTAAACACAAAGCATCCGAATTTACCATCTATCAAAATTCCACTCCCTCTGTAACATTTACAGAATAATCAAGAAGTTGACTAGGAGGCTCCTGAATGTTCAGGCTGCACCAAATGTATTTAAGATTCACTCAAGCCTACACGAGCCTCTCGGGCCAGCTGATGCCTTCGCATCTTCTGCAGCCAGCAGCGTGCACAGGAATGCAAGGGGCAGCATCAGGAGATGAACTTTATCCTTCAGGCCAAGCAACACTGACCTAGGCACAGCTGAGAAGCCTGGAAAAGCACCATCAGAGCTTGAACACTCATGGCAGTGACTAGCGAGCCTTTGCATCCCTTAACTTATGCATACTTAATAAATTTTACTATTTACTTGCTCAGCTTTTGGTCACTTTCCCCTCATTCTGGTTTCTAGGCCACAACTTATGCATATAGGTAATTTAGCATTTAATTGAATAATACTACATATGGAGCATACGGTTTGGGAAGGACATAGCAAAACCAGATCTTTCTGTGAAAAGAACATTTCCCTACTAGTATTTCAATAATACTAGTGTTCTATAATGCTTCAGCTTGGAATTAAAACCCCTGGTTGGTTCCACAATACAAGTAAATAATAGGAAAAAAATCTTTAAAGATTAGGCATTAGTTCATCTAGTTTCTGACATTCTAGATAAATATTAAAATGCCTTGACATATTTAGCAGAACTAAAATTCAAATCCAAGTTGGTGCAGTCAGAAAAAAAATCTAATTAACTTGCAGTGATGAGTAAGATTTTTATATAAATGTATGTAAAGAAACCTTTATTTACATATCTTACATACCTTATCTCATTTCTGTACAAATTTTATTTACTTTATTACCATTATCCTCTTTACATATAAGAAAGAAGCTTTAAATGTAAAGTTCCCTCGAAATTATGAACAGGCACTTAACAATCTGCTTCTTTTCTCTGTGAACAACAGGGATTTTTCATTTCAATTTATATTAAAAAGCAGATACCTTTAGTTCAAATGCCTGCTAATTCTTCCTTTGAAAAAAAAAAAAAAGGAGTACATAAGGAAATCTGGGAATTTAGTCTATAAATTAGAGAACATAAGACAGGCAAAGGGCTGCCCACAAAACTACCTTGGTAGCCCCAGTGAAAGGGAGAGAAGAACAGCTTTCATAATTGGTTCTTGAATCATCCTGTTACATGAATATGGAATACTTCTCTGAACAGCCAAGAAATGTATGAACCAAGAGTCTTCAGATAAAGTTGGAAATAAATATGTGAGAATAGCAATAAAAGCAAAAGCAGAGAACACACAGCATGCTGGAGACAGGAGCTGGCTTGGGAAATTAAACTCTAGGAGAAGAGTTGTGATTAATCAGCTGTGCTGACACTGATACATGCCATTTTCACAGCAAAAAACTGTGGACAGCAAAAAAGGAGCATAAAGCTAAAAAAACCCCATGAACCTCTGTGAAGGAATGCATGAAGTATCAAGATTATGTGTCATGGTTCTGTGGAATGCTTGCAGGCAAACAATCTGTGTCAAAGGCCTTGTTTTATGACTTCTTAGTTATTGTCAACTCAATACTTCTAATCAACTTCCTGATGTTCAAAAAAAAAGTTCTAACATACCTAAGAACTGATGATAAACTGTAAATACAACTCATATCTCTGCAAAATTTCTGAAAAAAATACTGAACATAAGATGCAAATGAATTTAATGTTAGGGCAAAGTCTGTAAAGGCATACCAGATAGTCAGTACACAGCATGACATAAATACAGATGGAAGAGAAATCTGCAGTTAAGTTGGTCTAACACTTCCTATTGTAAGATTCTGGTTTGAAATGCTTTTTAAATAAGATATAAGCTTTGCCAATGTTTAATTGCTCTGTCTAAATTCTTTCAGAGTATCTGATTTTTTAAAAAACCTTCAGTAAAAATGGAGCTGACACCTTCTAAAATGTGACTAAGCAAAAAACATTCTGGTTTAATGAAGTTGATCAATTCTTAACGACTCTTATATCAAAAAACTGAATTCAGAATTATGAATTCCTCAGTACAAACAGACTGGACTAGAGCTCCTGGACTGGATCCAGCTGGAGGGCTACAAAGGTGATTGAGGGACTAGGGCGTCTCTCTTATGAGGAAAGGGCTGAGGTAACTGGGCCTGTTTAGCCTTGGGAAAAGACAACTGAGAGGGGACCCCATCAATGTCAACATGTGTCTGAAAGGGGGTGGCAAGAGGATGGAGCCAGGCCCTTTTCGGTGATGCCAAGCAACAGAACAAGAGGCAATGGGCAGAAACTGATGCACAGGAAATTCCACCTGAACACGAAGAAGAAATTCTTTATTGTGCACTGACCATGCATTGGAACAGATTGTCCCGAGAAGCTGTGGAGTTTTCCTCACTGGAGATACCCAAGAACCATCTGGATGCAGCTCTGTGCAATGTGCTCTAGGATGACCCTGCTTGAGCAGGGAGGCTGGACAAGATGACTCACTGTGGTCCTTTCCAACCCAACCCATTTTATGATTCTGTGACTCAGGACTTTTACCAACCAGTAGAATCTACAGCAGAATTAGAAGCCAAGGCTTCCATCACACACATAAGGAGATTTTGAGTACACCTGCATTATCAGTTTGAATTACTGCCTGTTTTGTTCCAAGGTCCTCTTCATTGGCATTCACTTTGTGCACATGTTTGATTATTCCTGGAATACTCTCTGAATCAAAATAACAAGGCCTGCTCTTAGAAAAATTCTAGAAGCCATTCAGTAACTAGACAGCTCTAGGAAATAATTTGAGAACAAAATCTCTTGGTCCAATCCTCCAACATCATCCTTGTACGCCTTTGCCTGGCTGACCCTGTAACATGTTTCTCTGATAACATGGTATAGTAGGAGATAAGTGGTGTGCCACAAGCATTTCTCCTTAAAGAACCTTTCAAAATTGTTCAGATGTCTCATATGCAAAGATAGATTTTAAAGTGCCAAGAGGGAATCGGTCTGGCAGAGGCCTCTAGACTATCACAGCTTTTGAAGACAGGGAACCCTAACTGCAGGAATTACCCTGACTACCAAAACAGACCTCTTTTGAGGTCTGTTTCTTCCTGAGGGGTTTCGGTGTAGACCCAGGCAATAACACTCAAACCCAAATGTTATCCTTCTTACGCGCACAGTAAGACCTGGCTGATGCCAGGGTGTGAGCGCAGCAGAGGAGCGCTGTCTGTGCGGTGCACGCAGAGATGCCGTGGGAGGCCTGCAGAGCTCTGTGAGACCCTGCAGAGCCCGCTCCGTGCGGCGGCGAGCAGCCTGCCCTAAAGGGAGCCAGCCAAAAGCGCTGCTGCTGCAAGCTGCTCCTCGCATTCTGACCAGGCAGCACAGAGAAAATCAGAAATCCAGCGTATGCATCATCTCAGGAGATGGGCACTTCTGAGCGTACGCAGACAAGGAGCCTCCTGAGTCCACAAACTCATGGTACTTGCAGGGTTAAGTCCTGAGCACACCTTCTGAGTATGTCTTTCAACTCTTCCCACACTGAGATAAAAATATACAGCTATATTAGCTATGACAAATCCTAAAAATGGCAGAAAAAAGGTATGGAATGTAGAAGGAGAAAATCTTGTATGGCATCAACAGGAGGTACAATTAGTTGGATCTCTTCATTCATTCTATAAATACCAACTTAAATATGATAAAAATGAAAATGTAGGAGTTTTAGCTGCAGTCACCTTTATATTACTAGTCTCACTCATCTGATACAAAATTAATCTTTCCTTTGATATCGTGTGGGAAGAAGGAATGCTAGTACATGTATGGGAACGTGGTATTTAATGCAGCAAAAGCCTGGAATGAATAAAGACTGCTAAAAATTGCACCAAAACACACCATAAAAATGCTCAATTTGGACATGAAAAAGAGATGAACTATCAAAAATAAATATGTCCCTTCTGCCTCTTAAATGCTAGGCAGAGACAATAAATTTTAAGCTGATTATTATATCATATTTTCAAGTAACTCTTAACTCATTATAAAGACAAAAAAAACCACACACACACACAGTGGAAATGTGAAAGCAGACATCCTAATTTATAAATGTCACAAACAGAGTTGCACGTCTTTGAGGATTTTTCCTGAAAAGATTCAAGTCCACGACATACAGAAAAGTCTTGCTTTTAAGATATTTTTATTTGCTTCACTGAGGCAGAAGAACATCAAGCGATTTGTACAAAGTGTTTTAATGCTACTATTTTTGTAATTCCCATCTCTCTGGAATTTGGGTATCAGCACACAAATTCAGGCACTTCTCATAGGAATTGGCATTGTGGATAAGACAAATGGTTCATCCGGCTTAATAGCCTGTCTTTTACTTTGATCATCATCTGAATTCCCCCATGTAGGTCATTTTAATACTTAATAACACTGTGGTAACTGTGGCCACAAGCAGATAAAAATGTTTTAACTATTATTAGGTATTATAAGATATTTTTGTGATATACTATTTGTCCAGAATATTTCTGAATCTCTGTATAGATGCCTGTCATGGTTTAATCCCAGTAGGCAGCTCAGCATCACACAGCTGCTTGCTCACTTACCCTCAAAGAGATAGGGGTGAGAATCAAAAGGGTAAAAATGGGAAACTTCATAGGTTGAGAAAAAGACAATTTTATAGTAATTAAGAGAAAATACACAGAGAAGAAAATACTTTTTAAAACCCCAAAACAATTGCTCACCACCAGCCAACAGATACCCAACTAGTCCCCAAGTAGTGCCAGCCCCAGCCAACTTCCACACACTCCATCATACAGTATGGAATATCCCTTGGATCAGCTGGGGCCACTGTCCCCCTTGTGTCCCCTCCCAACCTCTTGTGTACTCCCAGCCTCCTCATTGGTGGGGCAGTGTGAGAAGGAGAAAAGGTCATGAGGTTGTTAATCATTGCTCAGCCATAACAAAAACATCCTTATGTTCTTAGCACTGTTTTCATCACAAATTCAAAGCACATCTAGCCCCATAGAAGCTACTATGAAGAAATGTAACTCTATCCCAGTTAAACCAGTACAATGCCTTAGTAACATTCTGCATGAGTTATACATTCTCATAATTTATGTTTTTCAAGTTCATTTTAAAATTAAGTTGGCCCAAAGAGAAATCCAGAATCCGCATGTTAGTTATACAGAATGCTATGTTTATATGTTATATGTTATGTTTATATGTCATATGTTTATATGTTTAATGTTATATATCTTATATATCTTATATATCTTATATCTTATGTTATAAGCAGTCTGCTGTCCAGCCTTGCCTCCTGGACTCCAATCTGTGTTATAGGAAGTCTTGACTCCATTCTGATCTTTGGCTCTTTCTCCTGTCATTTTTGAGAGGATTTTTTGGGTGGATGCCTGAATTCTTGCCTTGCCTTGTCTCAGCCTGGCACTATCACCATCCTGACCCCACTGGGTCATTGCCCTGGTAAGAGAGGCCTGCCTTTGCTGTAGCCATGCTCTGCTCCCAGCTCTTTCTCTCTCATGGAGCATCTCCTGCTGCTCCCCAACACAAGACAAGCAAGCTGACTTCTGGTTTTTTCAATAAGCCTCTGGGAGCTTACTGAAAAAGAATGTTAACATGAGTTTCACCACTTACCTGAAGGAAAGAGAGTCCCAAATTTTTTTTTTAAGGGAAAAATCTCCTAGCAAGTATTTTCGATAAAGCTATAATTGCCTAAATAACTAATAATATTCATTACATTCAAATGAAGCCTTATCAATTTTGCTTTTCAACTTAGAGGCAAGGGAGAGAGTGAAAAGGATTTAGAACAGGCAAAACCCAGAGAAATCTGTATTTCAATTTTAGTTCCACAGTCACTGAAAATTCTTAAAGCTAAGATTCAGATAGCATAATCAATCCTACATGAACATTTTTTTCATTTTTCACTAGTCCAAATTTTCCAAAAGTACAGAGAAATATTACAGCTAGAAGGCATCTAATATGACATTACTACACATACATATGATTAATTATGGTTCTGAACCATAATTTGGGAATTATATCTCTGATTCTGTATTAAGTGATGCCAATAATTACCATTTGTAATTATGTGGTCACAGATAGGGCTAAAATAATATGTTGTTTACATACATGAAGTTCCAAGTTTGACCTGTTACTAATTACCTCAAAAGAGTCTGACTTTTATACAGCTGTGAATAAATTGCTTTGCAACATTTATGATACTGCAGATTGTGACAGCAGGGCATCCAACACTAATGGATTTTAAAATAATTGAGGAGAATTAAAGCCTTACAATTTAGATTGAGAGCAGCACAAGAATTATTTAATGTGATTCAGGGTAAGCAGAATGAATCCATGCTTGTAGAGAAAGTTCCTGAAAGATGTTTCAGCTTTTTTGTGAAGTTGAGTATACTGGTTTTGCAGCTTTTGCTGTTAGATTGCAGAGAAGCAGAATCTATTGCAGGTGCTGATTAAGTAGTTTGTTCCCTCAGTTAGTTCCTTCAGACATAATCTGCCAGTTCCACTATTCTTGCCAAGAAAGTTACCTTAAGTAGTATTTTGGCTCATGCAAGCATGAGAAAAAATCTGTTTCTATTTCAACCCATCTATCTCAGCCTCTTTACTGCCATTGGTCCTTCATGTTTCAGTTCTCTATATCTGACACAGTGTGCCAGACAACAAAAGTCTGCATCAGTCAATGAAGAGCTGTTTTGAGAAACAGCCTGACAATGTTTGAATGTTATGTATTATGATGACAGTTCACTGGCTGCTAAAACCTTGTCCACAACTATTCTGGTGCATAGTTTCAGCTGAGCCAAATTAAGAGCTTCCTAGCAAAAGGTCTCATTGAATCCTGTCACCACTGCTCAGTTAGTTTTTGGTGCTCAATGAAACCAGAGACAGTGCATGGGAAGCAATAAAGTCATACAACTGGGATGGCAGATGTTGTCCCTGCCACAGTGACAGTGGTCTGTAAAGCACTGTGTTCAGTAAAGCCAGGCCAGAGCATGACTGCTCAACCACTGTAAAGGGATTAAAAACAAGCAACAAAAACAAATGAAAAGCAATCAAACAGATGAGAATATCCAATACAGCTGGAAAGGACTAACTGTGTAAATATTCCCCTTCCATTGGCACACAGGACACTTGGCCCAGTTTCAAGGAATTAAGTATTATCCAGGTGTTTTACACAATACATGACATTAATTGGTGACTTAACATTTGCAAATCTAGAGAATTTGATCAGTACAGTAAAAAATGGAAATTGAAAACAATGCTACATGCATTAGTTTTTGACTTTTTAATTAGAGAGATAACCTAATCAGTGAATATGTTCTGGTTTTTGAAAACAACTAGTTTGCATAAAATGCTCAGAAGTTAATGCAAATGTTAATATAGTCATATTCACACTCAAACTACATCCCCTTATTTACATAGTTATTCCTACTCCATAACAGAATAATTAGGCCCACGGTGCTATACCATTGTAGTAAAAGTAAGATTTCATCACATAAGTCACTTATCTTAGTCTTATACTTTATGAAGATACTAGAGCATACAGATGGAACTATTTTTCTTGTAAACCTCCTCCACCCACCGATTATTTCATGTACTAGAGCAGGCCTTGAAAAACACAATTGCTTTCTGTTACTGGTGAATGAGACTCTGCAGCAAAGCGAGGTGAGGGGGAGTCAAGTTTTCACAGGAGTTTCTACATCTGTGGTCACAAAGAAAACCTCATAAATGTTAACTGAGTCAGAGCCAACTTTTGAACCTGTGTTCAGTGCAACATATTGATTCAAGGTTTCCCAACTAACTGCAAAATAAGGACAGATAATTTTGGCTGCTCCTATTCAGAAGTACTTGGGTAAGAACGATACTGACAGAGTTTTTCCATTATTTAGAAAAACTATGAGCACTGGCAGCACAAAAGAGGCCAAGAGCCAATGAGAAACTCATTAAGCTGCTTAAACTGATCTAAATCTAGGCTGTTGAGGTCACATCCCGCCCCCGCCACATATTTCCACTCCCTTGCTTCAGCCAGTGCTAGTGTTTACAGAAGCAGGTGGTGGTGTGCCAGTTCAAGGCAAAAAGGAAAAAAACCCAAACAACAAACTCCAAACCAAAACTAAACCAACACACAACACACGACACATCCTTTTGGGAGCACAGTTTTCAACCTGGTCAATTCTATGAGCAGGTTTAAACTTCACAGTACCAGCATCAGTGCAGGGGAGGGAGATAGGAGCACAACAGCTGGGAATTAAGAGTAGTTTAAGCTTCTACAAAACTGTAACCTAACAAAGAAGTGGAAGCTCTTGAGTTTATCCTTAGCTATACAAACCCTTTCACACACTGATGGAACTCCAGACTACAGATGGAGGTAGATTCCTTTCCTTTGCTGTCTCTTAGTATTTCAAAAATCCATGTTATTCTATTGGTCAGAAATGTCATTTATTAGCAGCAACTCATTCATGACTGGCTCTTAGCAGAGGCACAACAGTGATAACTGCATCTCATTTCTAAACTCTCAAAGCAGAGAAGAGGAGAGAAAGGATAAGAGGAAGACAGAATTTGTTTCCTAGCACTTAAGAATCAGGAAAGGAAGAGGACTGAAGTAAGAGGAAGCAGCTCTCAAGAGTCACTAAATTTCTTTGCAGTGCCTGGGAAATGGAAAGTTTCTTTATCTTTTCGCCACAGCAAAAGCAGTGTTCCAATATAATGGATACAAGCTGATACAAGTATCTAACATGAGATACTATCCGATCAGACACAAGTGTTTATTAAATTCCATATCCCAAAAAATGAGAGTATATCCACTTGCTTATGCTGGATTTGATACTCACGGGCTAGGTAAGGAATGAGATCAATTTCACTTTTACATTGTATTTATTAAGTTGTAATTTTTCTACCTCTTAGCAGTACAACACAATTAGGATTTAACAAGTATGTCCAATCTAAATTTGAAATTTTGATGGTATTATGACTGCTAATGTCCTCTGCACGTTTTCCTCAGCTAACAGTAATTAGTGGCTTAATCTGACCATGGGAGAAACACAGTTTGTAAATTTTCCAGATGGAGTATTTGCACATTTCTTCTTTTGTCTAATATTGTCCTAAATTTTGCATTCTGGTTTTGGGAGATTAAAAAGATATTTGTTTGGACAAAAATTATCTCTGGTACAGGTGGGCATCATGAAAACATGCACAACTAAACTCGGGCTCTTAAAAGCAATGAAGATATCGTTTCAAAACCAGGCTGCAACTTGGCAAAGCTCACCTTCCTCATCCACATACTGCAAGCGCATACTGACGTCCTCAAAATGATGACGGACACTCTGGATTTGTACGAGAGGGCCAGCGAACTTCAGGTATGCCCTATATTGGTTTGGATTTTTCCCCCTTAACGCTTCCGCTCCCCAGTGACGGGCTCCCGGACGCCCACGGCGGAGCCCGTGCCCCGCGCCCAAGCGCGCCTGAGGCGGCGGGTGCAGGGACCCCTCGCTGCCCACGGGCTGCTACCGGCTGAGAGAGAGCCTGCGGGAGGCTCGGGACACCTCAGCTCGTCCCGCCGCCCCGCTCAGCCTGCGGGAACACCCCGAGGCGTGGCCGGAGCCGTCTGGAGATCCCCGTTCCCGGCGGGAGAGCCCCGGATCCGTCAGGAGAGCGCCGGGCCCGCCGGGGGCGGGGAGGCCGCCAGCCCCGCCCGCTGGGTGACGCGCCGCGAGCTGGGGGCCCACGTGACACGCGCAGCCAATCAGCGGGCAGGGCCCGCTCCCCGCGGGCGGGGGAGGAAGGGGGAGCACCGAGGCCGCCGCGGAGCGGGGGAGCGGCAGCGCGGGGCGGGCGCGGCGCGGAGCGAAGCGAGGCCGGCGGGGGCTGCGCCTCC
>VWZP01006719.1:1613663-1689961 GCA_013396995.1 Dicaeum eximium
GGGGGCGTTGGGGAGGGGGAAGGGATTATTTGCACGGCAGGGTGGGGGGGGCCGTCCCCACGGCTGCCTGCCCGGGCCCCGTCCGGGGAAGTTTCGCTGCTGCGCAGCTTTGGCTACAGGGGGAGTTGCGATTGGGGGATCTCTATAAGTATTCAAGGAGCACTAATCGCCCCTCCGAGTGTTTCAGCTCCTTCTCCTGACAACAGAATGAACCTAGCTTTGGCCCCGCTTTGCCTCAGGCTCCAGAGTTATTTGTCTGGCGGCTACGAAGGGGCTCGCGCAAGTAATGATCGCAGCAAACTTGTAAACCCGGCAGGAAGTTAGCTGGATTGCATTTTATTTTGTGTGATAGGCAATTAGCCGTGAGTGGAAGTCAGAAACAGTGAAGAGTGCTCTCCTCCTCAGCCAGCTGCTGTCCCTCTCGACCGCTTCTCTTTAGCTTTTCGTTTGGCAACGTCATTTTAAAATTAGTTATAGGAGGTTGAGTGTAGTTTGTGGGGTTTGTTTGCTGTAACATTTTCCTCGGTACTTTCGATGTTAAAAACATTGAAACTTTTCTGAGTAACAAATCTCAAAAACGGGTGAAGGATTCAAGGTAAGTACAATGTTTTGAGGCAGAAAATGGAGTTGTGGGTCTGCTTCTAACACTAGACTTTCTAGCCCCTAGAACAGGCAAAATAATAAAGTGTAAAACGTGTACTATACTAATGCTAGTTTCAAAGCTAAACTAAATATAAATATTTCTGAACCAAAAAACCAAAGACAGCAAGGTAGTATAATTAAGTAAGTTCTTAGATATGGTTCAAATCACTTGCACTCTTTGTCCCTGCCTGCTTCCCTATGTAAAAGCTTATCTTTATAGATTAATTTTGAGGCATAAATAAAATTCCAAAGTCTTTCTACAGATAAAAAATGTTTATAGGGGCTTTGTAGAGACTCATAGATGAACACTATCATCTTCCAGTTAAATAGTATCATTTTTATTCTGTCAATTTTATTACCTTTAGCAATTGTCTAAAAAAGCCTGATTCCTTGGCTTAAAAATCTATCTAGAGCTCCTTTAAAAAAAAAAAAAACTGAAACTGCAAACTCTTTTTTAAGGAACCTGCAAAATCAGTCAAGAGTGGAAAAAGTGGCAAAGATGGACAAGATAACCAAGAACATGAGGTAAATATTACTAAAAACCATAGTAGTTTTCACACTTATTTGTAGTAACGTCTAGAAAGTGTTTTAAGTTTTTCTACATTGTAATTTTGACATGAGGATAGTTTTCAAGGAAAGTGATTGTGGAACTGCTGCCCTGGTATTTGGCAAGATAAGAGACAATACTTCTAAGGAAGTCAATTTTAATTAGAGTAAATAAATATTTGCTTGCTACATTTCTTAAATACTCATCTATTCCCTTTTTTGGTTATGAGATGTACATCTGTCTTATTTTCTAGTTTATTGTGAGTTTTTGGGCTTCTCTTCTTGTTGCTCAATGTCATTTTTAGAATTCTCTGTAATTCCCAGAGGTCTCTGCTCTCAAACTGTCGATGCTGGCACGTCAGTTAAGTGTCAGTAGCCTGGTTTATTGTCAGGAGACCTTAGGCTTAATCAAAGGCTGCCAGCTGTTGTGTTGTGTAGTTCCTTTTTATAGGTATATGATGAAGTGTGCCATTTTTGATTAATCATTCTGTTCATTTTTTTTCCTTCTGCATTTCTCTCTGTTTTATCCACTAATAAGGCACAGCAACTGGAAAAGGGACGATTAAATCATTATTCACTGCCTTGCACACATTCATCCAGAACCTCAGAATTAGTAATTTTCTTTGATTTGGAAATCTACCATTTACATGAGTTTCCTGAAATTTCCTTTAAAATGTTCATAGTAGTTTAATTGGAAATGGTATACTGAAAAGTTGTGTATTTCAGCATCTACATGTCTTGATACTGAAAAATAATGTTTGGGAACAAAATACTCATCCAGCTTTACCGTTTTTCCTGCTCTGAAATGACTGTTAGGGGTGGGTGGGTTGGACTATTTATTATATGCAGTTCAGTGAGTTCTCATTTGTTTGTTCAGTACTGGAGTTCTCATTTGTCTGTTATGCTACTGTCATAAATTAAGATCATTAAAACTTGTGAATTACGTGTAAAAGTATTTTGGTAAATTCCCATAAGAGTGATGGAGTTTTGATGGAGGGAAGTTGGCTTCTAGAAAGGATCTTAGCTCTTAGGGGAGCTTGTAGAATGAAGTGGGAGATGTATCAGTGTAGATGTTTATAGTGGTGTAAATAGATGTACTTCGTTGTGATGTGTCCAGTTGTAAGGCTCATTACTGTCACCATCTTTGCGGTACATTTGTTGACTACTTATTTCTCAAACTTCTGAATGACAAGTTGCTGAGACCAAGACTAATTTTCTTATTCCCTCATGGTACTTCAGGATCAAGTGTCAAGCTCCCTGAGATAATAAGTGAAGAGCTTTGTATGCTAGCCAAAAATGTATATGTGGGTTTCTTTGTAATTTCTTTCTGTCTTTGCAGATCTAGATTTTTGGGTTTTAAACTTGAAGTGTGAGAGAGATGAATCTCAATTGAAGAATATGTTTTACTGTTCATACACTGTTTCTTTTGTCCATCCAGGTAGAATTCCCAATGGAAAGTACAGTTTACTTGTCTAGGATACTTGATCATATGTGAGCAGGGGCAGAATGGGAAAGGAGCTGGGAATGTGACTGGCACATATAGTATGGTTCCCATTCCCAGTGGGCATTATTTAGTCTCCATACAGTTTTGAAAACCTCAGTGCTTGACTCATTATCTTAATTAACAGAGTAATTGCACACAAATAGTCATGTAGACTTTGCATTCTAACGTGGCTGGCTGTAATCCTGCCGTATGTTAGCTAGTGCTTTATGAGCAGAAAGGAGGCTCTTTATTGACATAGCAAAGATTGGTAAATACAGAAATATTCAGGAGCGTGCTGTTAATACATTTCTAGGTTTCCTTTCTCTTCAAAAAATGTTGTGGTCATGTGTCATTCTACATATGTTTTAATACAGCTTGTGAAAAATCCTGTTCTAGACAATGAGTAGGTTTGGAAATATGGTGGTTCATTTCAGCTTTTTGTTTCTCAAAATGCATTTAATGCATATGCATTTAATGCAAATGAATTTAATGCAAATGGAAGATTGTAAAGACTAGAAACTGCCTGCTATTCAAAGAACAGGGACAACACAAGCAGCAGCATCCCACAAATACTTTATTTATAGATACTTTTATAGCACTTAACTAATTTCATGATGCCTTGAACTTCTATAGATAAAAAAAGTGCAACAGATCTTAGTATTTACAAAAATGAGCACGTGTTTTTCCTGTCTTGCAGTCTGAGAAATGAGGCTTCAGTTTAGGGAAGCTGTACAGCAAGTTTGAAAAGGAATTGCAATGATTCCTGGTATACCAGGTCCAGAATGCCCATGCTAAAAGAGGGTAAAAATCACTTAAGCTGATGGTTCCTGCATTAGCTGTGTGTGGCTACTGAATGTAATACTAAAAAAGCTTTGCTACATGTGAAGTAACATAGGCTTCCCTTCTGAATTGCTATGTGGTCAACTGCTGATGCTGGAGGAGAGAGAATCAGAGCAAATGTATATGTATGATCTTCCATCCTGGTATACTTTTCTTTAAGCCAGTATGTTGTTTAACTGCAAGTTGTGTAAAATTGGTAATAAATTATTAATTATGTAATTGATATTTATACATTTTTAATATACGTATTTTATATTTAGGTTTTTTCCCCAAAAAATCCTGCTTAATGTCCCCTAGATAGGAGGACTACTGTTACTTTGATTGTCCTTGTTTCCATCTACTCTTCTCCTTTTTGTGACAGAGGTACTAGAAATGCACAGTCTGTATGAGGTGAGGGCACCTTGTCCTTCTGTACTCAATGCTGTTACTCCACTTTCCAGTTGCATGTTGCTCATTTATTGAACACTTGAGAAAAAAGCTAATATGATTGGGCTCCTGTCTAAGCTTATTTTGTAACTTGTTGGTAAACGTTAATAAATTAGACTAAATAGTTGCCAGAACAGTTGAATCTATTCCTTTAAGTATAACCTTATTTCATCAGTTAGTCCAGCATATTAGTGTCTTCAGGTTGTGAACAAAGACTTAATTTGTTGTGTATTGTTTTTCCTCTCTATGGGAGTAGTGCCTCTGCTCTGGTAAATTCTTGGGGCCTTTGTTTAACAGTACCCAAAAACTATACTTGCACCAAAAACTAATAGTGAAAATTAAATCCCCTGGCTGTGGTGATCGACCATTCCATTGGTACCTTGTGGACATATACCTTGTGATCTAACTGGCTTTTGAAGAAGTTATTTGTCTGCTGGATAAGCTTTTTTGTAGAGTTTTGTTTTGTCACAGGGGTGTGGGGGTCTCCTTTTGAGTTGATGCAGTAGTAATTTCTGGACAGTCATTTTTTTAGAAAAGGTGACTTGGTAATAGTTAATGACTGTTGAAAAACATGACATTTTTCTATCTCTAGAAAAACCTAACCTAACACCTAAAATAATTCAAGTGGAATACTTTAGCAGTGGTTTTCAAATACTACCACAGGGGAAGGAAGTTAAAATTTTAACCCTATATACTTTTTTTTTTGACTTTTTTTTTCTGTGGGAGAGTAGATGCTAAAACTTGCTCTTTTCACCAGTCACTGGAACAATTCAGGACAATTAATTCACTGGTGTGGTTCACTGGGGATGGAAGGGTCAGAAGTAGCTGATAGCCTTTCATACATGACAGTAGTCTGGTATAAAACTAGGTGCCAGGGAGTGATAGCTTCTTCTATGTCTAGCTGGGCTGGCCTAAACTGACCTGAAACTTTTAAATTTAAGTTGTATTAATTTTCAGTACGATGCTGAGTACTCTGTAGAAGGCAGAGACTATTTTTGTTATTTGAGAAACTATTGGCTTGGTGACTATCAGCAAATGAAAACAGAAATTACAACTGATTCTTCTGCCATGCAGAAAAGCAAGCAGAAGACTAATGTGGTTTTGAGAAGTATGTGTGTGTATGATCTTGTTTCCATGTGCTGTCCTTGTTGGTTCTTTTTACTTTAAAGGTACTTTGCTGTGTATTTTTTTCTTTTTAATGTAAGCAAATCAAAATGTAATAAAATGCAACTTGTATTAGCCATTTTTCTTGCTGTGCAAGAAATGGATCTATTGACAGCATGTGTTGCTGATGTTGAACTATAATCACTGCTGAAACCAATTTTTAAAATAATTTAAAATCTTTTAAGTGCTGATCCATGCTTCTATCCTGCTACTGTCTCACAGCCATCACTTTTCAGTGGGTTTATTACTGTAATGGCTTCCAGTGAAGAAATTTTGTAAGGTGTTGTTTTCAGAAGTTTTTCTTCCCTGCTTTTTGGGCCTTTTTAATTTAAAAGTTAATTTCTTAACCTACTTAGCATAGTGGTAATACTTTTCAGTAAATAGAATTGCCAAAAAATTATAGAAATCTCTGTGCAGTGGGCCATCTTCAAAACACTTCAGCACAAGTAAGGATTTTCATCCCTCTGAAAGAACCTCCAGAGGTGGAGGCTCTCCAGTTTTCCATGATCACCTTTCCTATATTAGCCTGCACATGGTGGGGAAAGCCTGTCAGTATTCTCACTACTACTTTAAATGATTCCTGATTATATGAGCACATAGCAATGTCAATTCCATTAAAAGTAGGAAATTACTAAAGGAATTGGTAGTAGAAGCAGTGTTGATGTTTTTTGCATGGCTTTCTTAGCTGAGATCGTATGTGGAAGTATCCTAACATTTAAAGGAAAGCAAGGAATAGACAAAAGCAATAAATCCAGCATTATTTTGTGATAACAGGTTTCTGTAATCAGCAGCAGAAGTTATTTAGAAAGTTGAGTTGATATTCTCTATATACGCTGTTTATTTTTCTCGTGTTTGCTGTTTGTGATTTTCATTGTGGTGCTATTTACCCTGAGAAACAAACATACCTGATCTTGAAGATGGTGCATGGGGACTGTTACACAGTGTCCAGTTTAAGACTAGAATTTTCTACTTCAGAATTTAAGTTGTACTTGAAAGTCTTGGCACAAATAAGCACTAATTTGGCAGTTCATTTAGGCACTACAGCAGAAGAAGTTGAGGTTTGGGGATTGGGGAGGAGAGAAAGTTCTGGGATTGTTTTCTCTTCCTTGTTAACATAAATTAGGACTACTCCTAAATACTTTCTGGAAATACCTTCTTGTCACAGGTAGGTATTTATTCACTTACGTGAATAAATGCATTCATCATCTAGGTCTTTTCCGTTATTGTTGTTCAGTTGTAGAATCACAGAATAGTTTGGGTTGGAAGGGACTGTAAAGACCATCTAGTCCCAATCCCTCTGCCATGGGCCGGGACACCTTCCACTAGGCCAGGTTGCTCAAACTCCATCCAGCCTGGCCTTGAACACTTCCAGGGGTGGAGCATCCACAGCTTCTCAGGGGAAACTGTTCCAGTGCCTCACCACTCTCACAGTAAAGAATTTCTTCCTGATACTTAATCTAAACCTGCTCGCAGTTTAAAGCCATTCCCCCTTCTCCTGTCCCTACATGCCCTTGTAAAAAGTCTCTGCATCTTTGTTGTAGGTGCCCTTCAGGCACCTACACTGGAAGGCTGAAATTAAGTCACCCCAAAGCCTTTCCAGGTTGAACAAACCCAGTCCTCTCAGTCTTTTTCATAGCAGAGGTGCTCCATCCCTCTAATCATCTTTGTGACCCTCCTCTGGACTTGCTCCAACAGCTCCATGTCCTTCCCGTGCTGAGGACCACACAGCTGGGTGCAGTGTTCCAGGTGGGGTCTCACCTGAACAGGGCAGAGGGGCAGCATCCCCTCCCTCCCCTGCTGCCTGCGGTGCTCTGGATGCAGCCACACACACGGGTGGTTTCTGGCTGCCAGTGCACATTGCTGGGTCATGTCCAGCCTCTCAGCCACCAGCACCCCAAAGCCTTCTCAGCAGGGCTGCTCTCCATCTGTTCATTCCCAGCCTGGATGGATACCAGACTTGCCTGGACCCTGGTGCAGCACCAGCACTTGTCTTGTTAAATGCATGAGATTCACATGGACTCATTTCTCAAGCTTGTCCAGGCCCCTCTGGATGGCATCCTATCCTTCAGGTGTGTCAACCCTTACTCCATTTGGGCAGTTTCTGCAACTCAGTATCACTGCATTTTGGATAAATCTCATTCATCATCTTTGAGGTGTAAGATTGTTCTTTGCTTGTTCTTCATAGAATCTGGTGTCCTTAACAAAGAGATGCATTTAGCGCTGATGGGCGTCTTTATCACAAAGCAGCCCTAGCTGGGCTCTGGCTCTTCTCTTCAGTGTGTGCTCAGTGGTGTGCCCCAGCTGGACAGGCAGAGTAGCCAGTGCTTTCATGAGCCAGTCCCATGCAGTAGGGGTGGATCTTAGTAGATAAAGGTGATCTTAAAACTAGTGGTCTTGTATTTGGAAGAAGAGATATATTATGAAATAAAATTTGAAATTTCAAACAACTTGTCCTCTCAAGTTTGAATCATGGATGGACTATAAATAGACAGTGTTAGACCCATTATGTAGCTTTCTAGGGCTATTATTTTGGGATTTTACTTGTAACATTAGCAAAACAGGATTTTAAACCAAAACAGTGTATGAAGTAGGGATGGATTTTCTCTTGAATCAGTTATAACTGATACAAAATAAGTCTGTGGGCTTTGGAGTGGGTTTGTTTGGTTTTAAATTGGTGTGCCAACTTCTTTAAAAAATTAATTTGAAAACTAATTTTTTCATTTTGAACTTCATGTCTTGAAGTTCTGATTTTCTTTCCTGGACAGATTATTTTAATGGGTTGATATAACCATTAAAAATATTAAAGTGTATATACCCTTGGTACTAAATGAGAAGCTATTTGCTGAGTAAGAGATGCCATGTGTTATTCTTAGAGCATCTACAAAACATTTTGTCTTTAACTTTCTTTAATTTTCCTATTTCAAACTTTTATTGACATCTTGGCTTTTTGATTTTGGGAACTGGAATTTCCTTCTGTCTTCCAAGCAAAGGCACCTTAATACTGAATAGTGGAAGAGTTACCTTAATGGCATTTGTTATGTATCTTCAACATTATGCTTTTAAAATTAATGGCGTTATTATAGTGTACCAAACACTGATGTATACAAGTATTTTATTGCCTAAAATGGGATGCTTCTGAAAACAGGATCTTATGCCCTTCTAGTTCTTACACAAGGCTGACAACTACTTGTGTAACATATGAGGTGTAAGAACTGTATGTGGTTTAGTACTTGCTATCCTCTGCTTCCTAGTGGTGTTTTTAAGCTCTCTGAATCCTTCCTGAAGGGAAGCAGCACGGCAATGAAGGTAAAGGCTGTTCTAATCAGAAAAAGCAAAGTGACTTTCAAAAATGGATACCAGCATTTTGTAAACCAAAAAGGTCCTTTTCATCCTTTGTTTCATATTGCTTTTCTTAAATTTTTTTGTAGGCGTTAAGGCCTACCACTCAGAGTACACAGATGTACATTAACATGTGTAATACAGAATTATTAATGTAGTTACCTCTTAGAGAATACTAACAGTGAGAAAAAACAGGTAGCTGTTGAATCTACCCATATGTTCACAGACTAAAAACATACCTTGTGTGCACTTTTCCCCCATCAATTTCATTTGAAACCAGAATAAATTTGTAATTCTAGAAGTGGGATCATAGGCTTGGGGTTTTTTGTTTGTGTCTCCTTCCCTGCAACAGGCTTAGAGGGCCATTTACAAAAACCAGCCATCCAAAAGCTAGGAAAAAAATCCTGGCCTATTCCTGAATATGCTTCTTAAAAGATGACTGCCAAATATTATAATTTGCTACACATTTATAGTGACTTTTATATACTTCCTCATCACTTCTCAATTTAGCAGTCTGAAATACTGACAAGCTTCTCCAGCAACATGTACAATAAAAGCATGATGAGAGCCAAAGATGAAATGATTTGGTGTAATAGTTTTGTAGAAGCAGTTAAGGTTATTATTCATAGAGTCATAGTATGGTCTGGTTGGAAGAGACCCATAAGATCATCCAGCTCTACCTGCCATGGGGAGGGACACTTTCCATTAGACCAGGTTACTTGTCATGCACTATAACTCTCAAATAGCATCTCATACAATACCAAATTGGTGGGCAGGAGGCAAAGTAAAAAAAGATTTCAATATGAGTGTGTGAAGTGAAAGGCTTCTGTGAATAGATCAGGGAGCACAAAAATATGGACCTCAGTGGTAAAGCCACATGTGTAGTTGCCTTAGCTCATCAGTAGCTGTATATAATTAAAATTTACAGTAGAGTATAGGAGTTGGTGCCTAAAGCGAATGAGTTAGTGTGGGATTTCCTTCAAATGTGGGAACCTTACATATATATGTGTGCATATGTGTATATACATACATATATATATCTAAAAAGAATAAAAGTAGCTTTTGTTGTTTTGGGGTTTTTTAAAGTAAAAGGATGCTTCAGGCTCATCATTGAGAATTTATAATGAAAATCAAGAACTAAAGTAATTTATGCCAGACCATCCTTTATCCAGACTCTTCATCCCTGTATTTATATAAATGTTTTAGAATAATACTTATGACATTATCTGGTTTAAATCTTATTTAATCAGCTAACTGGTGGTTGCAGGTAACATTTTTTTTTTCCTGAGGACATTCCTTGCTTTGAAGTTTTGTCTTAGAAGATACATTAGGAAATGAATGTTGCTTTGCTGCTTTTGTGAAGTACCAGGTGCTCACTGATGGTGGTGAATCCACTTGAAGTCTGAGCCTGGGCACCCTCTCTACATCTTTGCCAGTACTCTGCAACCTTGGGATGAAGATCTGAGCTCTGACTGAAGGGAATCAAATGTCAGCTTGTTCCTGGAGTAAACTAGTTAGAGCAAAATTAAGTTTCCAAGAAGCAGATGGGAAAACAAGCCTTATGCTACTGATATTTAATTGTGAATGTAAAATTATAGTTTATTAATGTCAAGGATGCAGCACAGTTAGTTGAAACATGGGATTGGTTGGGTGTGTTGCAAGTCCAGTCTATTACACAAAGCTGTGATGATACAATTCTTTAGAAGATAAAATTTGAGTCCTGTGTATAAGGAGCTAACAGGAAATACAAGCAATGCTTTGTGTTGTGAAAAATAAACAGCAGCAAGAAAGGCAGAAGAGCTTCAGCAAGTTGTGGATCAGTCTTCTAAAGTGGTTTGTGACTAAAGTTTGTTGTGGGCACCCCTCCACAGCAAAGAGGCCCAGATGGCCTTCGCTGCTTGTAAGAAACATCCCAGTCACTGACGCAATTCAACAGACTCCATGCTGTCTCTGGCAAAACGCTAATGGAACTCCATAGACAGACATTGAGAATAGCCAGCAGTAGCACTGCTGTATGTAAATGCAAAATCATAGTTGTTAAACAAGTACTACAGCATAAATCCATGAGTGCTAAAATATACAGACTTTGTCATTACTATCCTGTTGAAAAGTTAATCTTTTTGCTTATCATTATAACAGCATGGATCCTCAAAGCTTTAGGATGCTGCTCTTGCTGTAATAAAAACATAGTAAATTATTCTGAGGTACACTGGATAGTAATCTCCAGCAATAATCTCAACTACTGAGACTATTTAACAATAATAAGGATATTTGCTAGAAAGGCAGCTGAAAAGATCATTCTAGCAGCCAGTCCAGGTATTATTGTGGCAAATGATTTTGTTGAGGAAAAACAAAAGACATCTAAATTGCCATCTGTGTGAAACCACCCAAAGCCTTCAGCACCGTAAGCTGCCTCTCCAGAGACTCCTCCCGAAGTTGTCTGTCCAGACTGGCTTGTGGTGGTAAAACTAGTGAACAATAATGGCATAGTAGCAAGAATCTTCAACAAAGAACTTCAGAAACATCTGCTGTCCAAAATGGTACCCTGCAAACATGTTGTTTCCCTGCTGTTTTTAACTGTGTTGTTTATGGATCAGTGTTTCCTTTTGTGTCCAATGTATTCCATATCAAGCTTTGTACTGATTCTCTGTCAATGGAAAATATTGATGTTAAAAATCGTATCTACTTGCTCCATAATAAACTCTGCCAGTACTTGCATGAACTAGAATTACTGTAGAGTGCCTGAAAGCTCTGTCAGGCCTTAGCTATAATACCATTAGTAAAAAGAGTTTATTCTGATGTTACCCTCTTGGATGTCATGTTGAATTGCTGCTATTAACAACACAGAATTGAAATCAGCTGACAAATACTGCTCTCCTGGTAGTGTTGTCTTGAACAGCTTTCCTTGGTCCCAGCTGCTGATGTCACATCACCAGCCCACTTCCTGTAGGTATGGTGATATATTTACCAGGTTGATAACAGCTGGGCCATATGCCAGATGCTATCTGTCCTTGTTCCCACCCCAAACTGGTAAACGAAGATCTGCAAAGGGAGGAGCTCTGTGGTAGTGTTCAAGATTCCTGGAGTGTTCAGAGATTTTCACACTACTTTGAAGTTACTGCAGAGGGGAAAAAACTACATGGAAGGCTCTTTAGCTGCTCTCCACCCATTTTGACTCCTTGATCTTTGATTTCAGTCCTCATCTCAAGAGATTAAATTAAATTCAGCTTCTCAGCCTAATTACATTGATTATGTATTAAGCCTCAACCTGTTAGCCAAATTATTTTGTTACATACTGGGCCCTCATACAGTTTTGAAAATCAAGTTGTTAATGTCCCTTTCATGTTTTGTGATGATTGCGTTTAGTTTCAGTAACCTGTATTTCAATTTCATTGTAAGTATGTTTTAGATGTAATCCAGAACGCTTTCATAGGATTCTGAGGCTGCCTTGGCAAGAAACGAGCTCTTCTGGGTGCTGTACATGAGGCCTCTGTTTATCTTAATGAAAAGAAGTCCATGGAGGCTACTTACTATACCAAAAGGAGAAGAGGGAAGGGATTAATTCTGCATTAAAATAGGCATTTTCCCTCTGTTTCAGATTCAGACTGATGATTCTTTTGAAGTGTTCTGTGCTTCTTGCTCTGTGTACTTGAATTTCACAGGGAATCTTAATTATGTGTGAATTGGTACAGGGTTCACCTGTCCAGATTTCATAGTCCAGAGTTTTTTCTCAGGGTTTTGCTGCTGCCATTGTGGGATGGTGTGCACATTGATATAAACTTGAATTTAGTGGTGATAGTTACTAGAAGGCAGAAATTTGCATATTAGTCTTTGACTGATCTGTGTAAAGAAACACCATGTAGTGTGCTCTATTGCCTTGTGCTTAGGAGATCTGATTTTTGTCACTAGTAAGCCATCCAGTTTCCTAAATCTTTTAATGACAGATCCATCAAGGTGATTTTACTGGCATTTTCAAATCCTCACCCTGCTCTTACCTGTTTATCTCAGAAAGCAGTATGCAACCTTGCTGCATCGTTACAGCGTTGACCCCACTCTAGGCTTGGCTTGGTTTGGCTTTTGATTTTGTGGATCAGAAGGCTTTGTGTCCTTTGGTCTAATTCAGTTACTAGTGACTGTGCTTTGACAGGTAAGGTCAGACAGAGTTCTTCTGGTTGCCCTTGTTTGTCGAGGTAATTTGAATAGCATTTTTGGGAGACTGTCAGAAGGGGAAGAATATAGGTTGTTCTGAAAGACTTACTGATGTACACGGCAGGCAGGGTGGAACCTCCTTCCAGGTCCCTCCATACTCTCTCTTGTGTCTTAGATAGTTGTCCAAAAGTTGCGTTGTGGGATGCTTGATGATGATCAGTTTAATTTAAAAAGAAAAATTGGCTGTAACTGTAGGTGTGCTTGCTCTGCTCATATCTTTATTTCCCTGGTTGCAAACGTAGTGTTATGTTCTTATCTTTACCTGCCTGTATAATGTCAGAAGGGTGAAAGATCCAACTTTGCTCAAAGGAGTAATGTTAAGAAAAGGAATGTACTACATCCGGCCTGATGAAGAATTCAAGGGATGCAAGGGCTGTCTACCTTGAACTGTAGTGACTGTGTAGGCAAGAAACCTGCTCTCTTCCCCACCTTTCACTCTTGAATTAATTTTAAGCTTAGTCATGGGCACTGAGGAACATCAGCTGTTCTTTCAATTGTAACTTTCAATTGTTAAAATCAGAGTTTAAAAGTTGAAATCACACTTAAGCTGATTGTCTTAATGCTCATTGAAGTACATAAGTAAAGCTCTAGCTTTTCAGAAATTGATCAGAAAAGCTGAGGTTGTGTTTTAATTATGATTTGAAGAAACATTATTAATGTGACATTTTTCAGAGCAGTTTGTGCATCTTTTTAGATGTTTATCAGCACTTTTGGAATTGAATGTGTCTGTCTATATGAACATTTGGGTAGGAGAGAGCCACTTGCCAGAACAAGGGCAAGAATAGGTATTGTTTCTTCTAGTCATAGAAAGAGAATTAATAAAAAGGTGTCTGTAGCTTGACTGTTCTGGTGTCAAATGCATTGAACTGTTCACTGATATAGCACAATGTCCATCACTTACTCTTGGAAGTTGTGGTGTCTGTGGTAGTTTGGTTTGTTACTGGGAGGAAGAAGCTGAGCTTGGCTCTTGTATCTGAACTCAAAAGCGCTGTACTTTCATTGAAAGTGTGTTACCTTGAAATCTTTAGCAGATGAATACACAATTGTTAGTCTGAATTTGTTTGCCTTTTTTTAAGAGATGTGGTTAAAATTGCTAAGCTTTGTGGCATAAGCTGCCATAACTCACTTTCCAGGTGCCCTTCTATGCAATGTTGTCTGCAAGCCCTGGAGGCCAGCTCTTTTGTGGTAGCACCATAGTGCCAGTTGCAGAGGTCATTGGGTACAGCTGCGTGGCACTGAAATAATGATTTAGAAATTATTCTGGCAGCTTTCTGGTATGTGCTGGCTGACTGGAGCGTGACTGAAAAGCAGGGTGATCATGCTTGATGGTAGGAAGGAGGATAAATGGTCCAGTGATTCAGGACTAGAATTACTCTGGAGTCATCACTTCTAGATGGGAAGTTGCCATAGCAACAAAAGATGCTTTCTTTCAACATTTCTAATCAGAAATGTTACCCATCCTCTTAAATAACCATTTTTGGCTAATTTTAGAATTTTTCTGCAGTTTAGAATACTTGCTTCCCTAAAGTGCGTGCTGCCTTAGGGTACTTAGTGTGTGCATGTGTGCAGACACATGAGAGCACCTGTTAATTTTGTCTGGGAATAAACAGGAAAATGGCTTTTCATGTTCCAAGTAATGAAAAAATACAGGTGGCAGTGGAAAGTAGCCAGTTCAGAAAAACACCATTAGGTTCAATAACAATATTGAAAGTACAGAATCCTGTGCAGTAATAATGTTTATGATGCATCTTAATTAGCATTTATTGCTTAATACTTGGTAAGTCATTGCTTCCTAATTCTTAGTGCTGTTTTTCTTTTTAGCTTAGTCTATTAACATTTTTGTTTTTATTGCTTTTTAAAATTTCAGTTAATGGATAGAAATTACCTTGCAAATCCACTTGTATTTCAGCATAAACATTTTTAAGCATTTAGTGTCTGAGATTAAAAAGTGAAATAGTCTGAAAAATGCAATGTAACAGGTGTTACTTGTACATAAATTCTTTCAATTTGCTGATGTATTCCATTTTTATTGGAACAAGTGCTAGAATGTTTTTGGTAACTGAGACTTAGACTATTCACTGTACTGTCTCCCCTTATTTGTTCTATAAGGCTGTATACAGGGTTTTGCTTGTGTAATATTACATTTGAAAAATGGTCATCTTAAATTAGTTTAATGAAACCTAAATGTTGCTCCCAGTTATCTTTGCTATATTAAGTGCTATGTATATAATATAATACAATTGTTAATCTATTCTGAAAGGATATATTCTTTCCCAGTCATACTACTAGAACAAAATTTGAATGAAATTACTGTCTTGGAGGCTCAAAAGGTAGATATTTATGTATGGTAACATTTCCATACACTCTGAATGTATTCACTACAAGACTATGCAAATTGTTGATGGATAAGCTTTTCTGGGGATACTTTTCAGAACATGAAGAAAATTGGTTTCTCTTGTTTTAGCAATATCTCTATGAAAACGTCACAAATGTTATTTTATGCAGGAATGAAACTGCTTTCATACCTATAACGCTTAACAAAATTCTAATTAAATCAAGTCAAACTGCCAGAGTACCAGTGTTACAACTTGATTTCCATCACAAATCCCATTCCCATCTGATTTTTTTCCCCGTTGGTTATCTTGTGGGCACTTGCTGAGAGGAATATGGTCTTCATTGTAAAGAAGTGCCAAGGTGTATTTTAAGATGTGTGTGCTTCTAGTTTACAAATTTGAGAGACTTCTACAGCAGATTAAGGGCCTGCAAAATAAATTACAATATTGCAGCAAGAGGTCCTTGTCAGCTGTTTCTATATTTTTAGTGTAGATCACTCATAGATGTTTTATTATTCTTGTAATGAATGTAATGAAATTATTCATATTTTGAAAGTTAACTATTGCTTCCTTTAAAACCTGCTTTTCCTCCTTCAAAAAAAAAAAAAAAGGAATGAGAAAGACAGCCCCACAAGTTCTGACAGGCTTTTGTTAATGATGCATTTTATTCAGCTTGAGAGAGAGCACCATCAAGTGTAGTCAGGGAAATAACAGCAAACTGGAAACCTGTAGTGGGAACCATTTTTCTGGATTTGTGTTATAAATTTCATACAGAGGTATAGTGACAATCTAATAAGGATTATTACAGTAAAAGCAACTTGCTTTGAGTAGGCAGTAAACCATGTTTTTGAAGCTGTTAAAGCTATTACAATAGTAAGACTCACTCCTTTAACTTTATATCAAAGCCTGGCTGCCCTGGCCAAGCTTAGGACTCTGGCAGCAAGGCACAGGATGAATAGGCAGTGAAAGGTTCACCTGCTGTAAATAGAGAAGTGTCTCTGGTCCCTTTGAAGATGAACTTAAATACCCAGGAGACCTGGACTTCTCAGGAAGGGGAGAGGTGAGAGTAGCTGAGGAACTACATTATTTGAAAATTTCTTTTCAGTTGTCTGGTAATTTGAAATAAATGGGCTACTGTATGTACCAAGGTGATCTGTTCCCATCTGTATGAGGGCTATGGTACAGAAATAAATGCTGAAAAGATGAGCAGAACAATAGATGGCAATACATTCAAAGGATGATGGATACAGTGGTTTAATTAAAAGCATATTCATTTTCAATTATTTCTGTGACTAAAGTGGCTTTTTAGAAGATCTTTATTTCTAAGTTATGCTGTAATTAACTGCTTTAATTTCTTTTCAAACAGGTGTCAAACAAAAAATCAAATAGTACTCCTCCCCCTGCACAACTATCTAAAATCAAAGTACCAGCACCACAGACTGTAGTGAAGAAGGAAAAGCGTCAGAGTTCTTCAAGGTTTAATGTTAGCAATAACAGGGAGCTTCAAAAACTGCCAGCTTTAAAAGGTATGTCTTTCCAAAGTAGAATTACTCTTGTGGAGAAATTTGAGCATGAGACTGAGAAGCATCTCAGCTATCAGACTTCTAATAAACCATACATAATGCATTCTAATACTTACATACATAATACACAAAATATGCACATATGCAAACTGCACATACTTGCTCTGGGTGGTTTTTTTCTTTTGTTTTATCTGCATTTGAGGACTTCCAGTATGTTGCCTTCTTGGCAATCAGTATAGGCAGTGTCTGTGTAACAGCATATTCACTCATCTCACATAAAAGCAGAATATTTGGGATCTCTTTGCAAAATATTAGGCATCTGTGCTCAGTGCAGTGTGCTCAAACCTTGCTTCGTTTGTGCTAAAATTTCTCTTGACGTTGTTAGAAGACTGGTCTATCACTATGTATGGTCTGTTTTTCCTGAGCATGGGTCAGGCAGAGTGGTGCCTTTTTAGTGCATATAAATTTTTCCTTTGTTGATTTTAAGGCTTTTTTATCTCTTAGATTTATATTTACTTCCATCTGTGACAAAAAGATGATGATAATTGATGTGTTTTCTCTTATTAACCCAGCTTTTATCATATTTATTTGCTCTGAAGGCTTCTTTAGAGGAAACTTCTAAAAAAGGCAGTTTTGAAGTGCAGTGTGTACTGCTGAAATGTTGAGTATTACTGGTGTAGGCAATGTGAAATTATTGGGGAAGTTATTGGCTTCTTTCCTCCACTCATCCTTTTCTTAATATATTAGTGTTTCTTGAAAATAAACTGTGTTTCTCAGCCTATCTGAATTACACTGCATTCCATTCAGATGAAATTAGATTGCAAGATTTTTCTCTTCACACAGATGTTTTAAGAAAAAGCATCTGAAATACTGTCAGTCATGTTAGTTTAGCAGCCTATATACAAGATGCTTTTTAATACATTTCAAGACTAAACTACTCCTATTTAGTTATTTAATTTCAATCTATTTCTTAAATTTTAATAAGAATATTTAGCACCACACATTATTAGTAATATATTCTGTCTTTTAAACTGACATAGAAGGTATATGCACAAGCTGTGACAACTGGGACATGAGTGACATAAGCAAAAGACACTGAACTAAAGTTGTGATTTTTATAAGAAGTTATGCATACAGCCACATTGACTGGCATAACCTTTTGTTCAATGACTCAGCCACAAAGAAAATAATTTGTTTCTTGGTCCTGTTTTAAGTACAGTGGTTCTGGTAGTGCCTGGGACTGCAGCTCAGGGATACCAGAACTGAGCATGCAATTAGAAGTAGTGTGGACAGAAAGCTGGAAATGGGGAAAATGAGTGCAGATAGGACAGGGGAGAGCTAATCCATCCTACAGCAGTGAAGTTTAAGATCCATTTCTACCTTGGCTTTGTTGCAGTTTAAACCAGTAGGCCAGTGAAGTGCAGAAGAATGCTTGCTTGTAGTTGGAGGAGGGAGAAGTAAAAAAAAAAGAAAATTCTTATAAACTATCTGAGGTGTTTTCTCAGAGCATTCTAGCACTTTTTGACATAGTATACCTATTTGTGAAGAAGTGGTAGGAGTATTGTGCATTGTAATTGCCTTGAGTCTGCAATCACTCCTCCACCCTCAGGTGAAAGGAATGAAAAGATCTTGAGCTTCCCTTTGGTGGATGTCTGATGCTGTGTGTATGTCCCCAGGTTGTCAAGGGCCAAACTTGGTGCAATTGTTGATCTAGTGAGGGGTGGTAATTGCCCCCTTTTGCTAGTAAAGGTAGTAACAGCTTTATAATCAGGCTGTACCCAATCTCATGGATCATACCAGATATCTGCATAATGGCTGTGCTCACTGTGTGTGCTTACTCCTGATGTGATTCCAGCCTGCTGGAGCTGCTGAGAATACTGTTGACCAGTCACGCTGTTCCTCTGAAAGATACAGAGATACTTGACTTGATGTGCATTTAGTAGGTCAAGTGAATCTGGGAGACTTTCTTTTTGGACATCTTTAAGTGTGTTATTTAATGTCTGTGTCTGGATAGGAGTTAAACTGGACTGGCAGGCTATAATTTAAAGGACTGAAATGATTAAGACAGGTTTGACTTCTGTTAAGTCCTGGGAAGAACATAGTGTTCCTTCAGGTTAGCTGTGCTTAACCAGCTTTCAAACTCCTGTTACTCATAACAGGTGGCTGTATTTCTATGGCTACAGTACCTGGGGAGCCTTTCTTTTGTCTGTAGTAGAGCAAGAGATGTGTATTTTCTTAAAAATGTTGCACTGACTACTGTGTGGTGCAATGTACTTTACATGAGACTGTATTTAAAGCACAAAATATAGAATGGGGTTGTCTGTGCATACTTTAAGGTCCGTTTTAGACATGTGAAAGCTTGTAACTGGTAAGATCTAAATGACCTGTGGTATTGGTGAGATAACCACCTTTCTTCTGCACCACAGGTCTGGAGATGAGGTCAGCAGGTCACTTGAAATAGTGGGAGGGAAAGGAGGAGCTGCAAGGTGGCTTTTCATTAAGGTTTCTTATTTAAGAAACTCCTTTTTGATCTTCAGGCATGTTGCAAACTTTCTCTTGGGTGTTGTACCAAAGTGCTGATGATAAGCTTCTAGAAATACCAGCATATTTGCCTTGGTGACTGGTATTAGTGTGGTATGATTTGTGTTCATTGGAGCAACTTATGATTAATGTTATGCACCCTCAGATTATCCAGGAAATGGAGGAGAAGGATAGCTCAGATAATGCACAAAGAAAAGGAAATAGATTATGAATTAAGAGGCTCAAGGAAGAGAGCTGAACGTAGAAAAGAGAAGTCTCTGATGCAATTGGTTTGTGGAACATCAAGATCCATATATTAGCAAAGCTGCAAACTAGTGGAGCTCCCTGCAGCACAGTGCAGTGTAACCTGATTTACTTGGGTAGAACAGGTAGCCTGTCTGCCCACAGATAACCTCGAAGTGTCTCTGGAGAAGTGCCTTCAGAACAGTGTCAAACATCTTGAAAAGATCTTACCTATTTTCATCAAAAAAAGAAAAAATTCTGTGCCAACAAACTTGTACTTTGTTGATTTCTGCTTATCCAGTTCCTTTTTTTAGCTAACACTGGTAGTACAGGTACTTAAGTTACAGAAAATTTATTTTTGCTTTAAATTGTTAATTGAGAAAAAAATATACTGGACTTAAAGAGGTGTTTTGTTCTATTTTATTGTGGTTTGAAAGCTTGCATATTAATGCTTTGTTTATATGAAATATAAATGGCAAAGGTTGCTTTGGCCTTCAGAAACTTACCAGTTTCTTCATTTTTTGTTTCCTAAGAAAGGAAACAAAAGTTTTTAATAGGATATAGTAAAATTAGTATATTAAATATAAAATATTACAATTACAGAATTGTTAAAATTGTTTAAAACTAAAAATATGTTCTCTGTGAAATAAGCAGCATAAGTGTTCAATATTATGTAAATATATTTAAAAAGTAGCATATCCAAGTTTGTGTATACCTGAGCACTGACACAGTGAAGGAGTTTGTGTTCTTTGCAGATGCTCACTTCAGCTTTATGCAAGAAGCTTGAATTCATTGTTACATTACTGGTAATTTTTTCATGGTAAATGAGATTTTTAACTGTGCAAACAGGTACTTGTATTTGTGAGTTATTTTGCATGAATGTGCTTATTTTAGTAAATAGTAAATATAGTAAACTGTAAAATAGAAATTACTGTACAAAGTGGTGAGATTTTTAAGGATGTAGTCTGAATCTTTACCATATGTAAGAAAATGTCACAATGAGAATTTTAAAATATAATATTAAAACAACCTAACTAGTATAAAATGTTTTATGCACTGTCAAATACAGCTGTGTCACAAATCTAACTTTAACCTTCAAGTAATATTCATTAAAAGGAATGTTCTCTGTCAGTTACAGAATAACAAATTTGAAAAAATAAGTCAGTACTACTTAATATTCTGAAATGTTGCAAACTTTCCCAATGAACATATGTTAGTCATGCATATGTAAATTTGGGCACGATTCAGAAACACACTTTTTTGTAGCATTTTTGTATATACTGCTTTAAAGCTGGGTAAAATCCTTTTACAGCCATATAAAGGCCTCTTGGGATGCAGTGTCATGGTTTATCTTGTGCGTTTGGGATTGAGGTTTTTTTGTTGGTTCTATTTGGGGTTTGGGGGTTTCGTTCATATAAAAGTGAACATTGTTAGACACGATAGAGATTGGACATCAGCTTTTATTTTCAAGTACAGTTCTGAATTTATTTTAAAAGTTACTATTTAGCTCTTGGAGTTGGACTTTTGATCTCAAAGATGTGGATACAATATTCTTATAAAAGTTTTTATGAAGGTAGGAAGAAATGAGCTACATTGACAGCTGAGGACATATGTACTGACATTTAGCGCTGAGAAGTATAGAATTGGTTTCTTAATGTAGAATATCTGCATGTGATGGGATTAAACAGATTCTGGTATTTTGTTGTTGAAGATCTTGCCACACATTTTGAACAGGCCTGGTTTTGATCTTCTGGTGATGTCAGTTTCTGCTTTAGCATGGTTTCAACATTAGAAGTCCTATTAGTCATATCTATTTGAAAAACCCAAAAAAAGAACAAAAAAACCTCTACCCAATAAAAGTGGGGGGTGGAAAAGAAATGAACATGACAGGTCATTTTTCTGAGCACATTTCATGCAGAGAGCATGGTTCTTGTTTTTTATTCAAGCAGAGACTTCAGAGCTCTGCCAAATTCCAACTCTGTTCTGTGTAAAAGAACATCAGGGTGGTGTCTCAACTTGTCTGCCTGTGATACAGGACTCTGATAGGGAGGCAAGCATTATTAAAGCTTTCCTAATGTTTTTAAGTTGTAAATGGGTGTCTAGGAGATAGCTCTGTTTTCATCATGTGTAAAATATTCAAGTCAGATGAATCAAAATTGCAGAAGAGGTGATTCCAGTTTGAGTCTGATACCTAAAAAAACAATTGTACCAAATTTTGATTAATAAAACTGTTGAAACCATGAGAAAGGAGGAAAAAGTGAGAATTGCTCAAGAGGTCAGAAATGTAAAATTATTGTGTGTTTTTCTCAGCTGCAGAGTACAGATAAGTAAGCAGAACTGATAACAAGTAAATGGGAAAGCAAGTTTTGTTCTCGGTACTGTAGAGAAATTCAACCATGTGTGTTGATGATTTCTACAAACTCATATTGGAATATGTTTAAACTTAAGCAGAGTGTGTTACCTGTTCATTTAAAACTGGCATCCATTTTCATGATACAAAACAGACTGACTGGATGTGTTCATATATGTGTCAAAATTCAATATAATTGAATTTTATGAGAATCATGGCACTAATGGGCTGCTTTGGGGTTTTGAGGAGCATTTTTCATATAAGCTGCTGAAATTGGAGATCTCAATGTTTAAGATCACTTTCATTGCAGAAACCTACTCCTGCCACTTGTAATTTATGTAGAGAACAAATATGCAGTATTTTGGCCTTTCCAGTTTAATTGTACTTCTTATGTGCATGCATGGAAATTAAGGAATTGTGTCTGGCTGCAAGGTGGTAGCATTTCTGTTTAGATAAAAGTATTTAATGCAAAGTAAGATGGTAGATTAAACAAGATAATGCTGCTATAAAATATAATTTGCCCTAATACATAATTTATTTAAAAGGCAAGACACTGAGGCAAAACAAATTAATTCTCACATAAAATATCAATGAATGCAGTTTTGTGAAACAGATAATTCTCCTCTCCCTTGTGTGTGACCTATAGTGGAATAACTCAGTATGTTAAATGCTGTCCTTCTGGTCCTGACTGTGTTAGTGCTTTTATAGGTTTTTTTGGCAGCTCAATGTTGTATTTAATTTATTGAAACAAAAAGTCCATAATAGAACATACTGCAGAAGCTTGTTCTTTCCTATATCAGCATGGTTGAATATATGTATTGTCAGTGAGTGTATGTATTGTATTATGTGAAGGAACTGTGGAGGCTCTTTGGCCTGTTACTTTATGTATGAACTTTGTCCTTAAAGTTTGATCCTTTGATCTTAAAAGCATTATCAGTATTGCATAAACAGACTTTCCTGTACTGGTTTTTCTTTTAAACATTTAAGATAATTATTAAAATGTGTGTGGTAAGTATATACATTTCTTAAACCAAAAGCTGACAATTGTTTGGTGTTCTTACAGGAGCATATGATCTATTGGTGGTTATAAAGTAATTAATATTAAAATATTTAGAAATTATCCCATCTGAATTGCTATGTAGCATTTGAAAGATTAAGAAACATAATAGCTAGTGAATGAAGAACTACCAAAAAAAAAAGGTTGTGGAGGAAAAATACTTTGCTTGAATGTGTGAATTCTTTTGCTTCAGCTAGTTTTACATTAAATCATAGGCTTGGATTAATGAGCCATTTTTCATTTCAACTGCCCTATCAAACACCTACTCATTAGTCAGCAGCTGAAAGTGTTAGAAGCATGCACTACATCTGTCACTGGCAGCATTTCCTAACAAACTTGTTTCCACTGAAGTTTGGATAGAATCCATTGAAATAGGATTTAAAATGTGCTATTGTCTTATTTTCTAGATTCTAACCTGTCTCTGAATTCAATTTAGATCTCTCTTAAAATGCCTTTTATTATGCCCTCATTCACAAAAGGAATATTTTGTTCCATTGCATAGATCCTCATTATAATCAGACCTACATATTTTTGCTGCTGCACTGAACTTCTTTCTTCTTAAGACCTCTACAGATGAAATACTGAATTTATACACGTACTGTCTATCAGTGGTCGTCGGATAACTAACCTGGTCTCAAATTTTTATTCTTAAATGTTATTTTTACACTTTGTTTCTTAAAAATGTAATAAGGCCATAGACAGCAGTGAGTTTGTTGTTATTTTGGTGGATTTTGCACAGGGCTTGATTAAAATAGTGTGCCAGTATTTGAAATGAGCTTCTGCAGTCTGCCCTAGGAATTATGTTTTTGTACCAATGCTATTTTTATAACAGATTTCTTTTAAGGTAATGATTTTGTGTTGTACAGCTTTCTAAACTCAACTAATATCTGCTGGTTTTTCTCCCTTCCCCCACTCACAAGACTTCTTGATTATACAAGATTGAAGGAAAACTTGGCACTGTTGTACCCATGTGCTACAGTGACTATGCAAATATTAGGAAATCCAGATAGAGACAGGAAATCCACTCACAAAAATACATTTACCAATTCCTCTTTTAACCAAATTTTGCTGTACTAGAAGGAGTGAATATTATAAATTTTTCAGTGAGGAATTGTCTTTTGCCATGCTTCAGTCTTGGGAATTTTTTAAGGAAGGTGCATGATAGTTCATATCCCTTTCATTTATCCAGGTAAGTGTATTTTTCTTATCTCTGTATTTCTTTTGATCGCTAGGTATTAACATGGTGTTTACTGCCTCTGTTGCCTTGAAGAATTTCCTCTTGGCTGTCCTTTGGAATTGAGTCAGAACCTAGTAGGAGAGGCTCATATCCTTCCTATTGCTACAGGTTCTCATCCAGAATGTGTAGTATCCAGTACCTTTCCTTCTCTAAACAAAGTTACTGTCTTGGAGCAACTCACTGTTCAGGGTTGTGATGAGACCCACATTTTCTTATAGCCTGACATCATTTATGAGAACAGCAAGTTTTGTGTAGGCTATAATTGGAAGGGAGGAAAAGTAAACTACATTGCTCCTACCAGAAAAAGCGAGTCATGTTTATTCCTGTCCCTTTTTTGGATGTCTGTCTGGTGGGCCAGATAATGGAATCAACATGGCTCAAACTCACCCTTTTCTCATTTTAACTGTGCTGTTTCCTAATCTGGTTCAGCCATGCAGCTGCACAAACCCTTGTACAGCAATTTCAGACAGTTGGACACCTGAGCCTCAGAAGAGAGAGAATTGCAGCAATAGCTCTTATAGGTTTAGCTCAGCTTAGACTGCCATAGAACACAGTCTAAGTTAGCAGAAAACTAACCTGACAATAAAGTGGCTTTCTGTTGGCTTAGGGGGTTACACCAACTCAGCTGTGGGGCTGATGACCACCGAAGAAGATGACAGCAAAATATTTTCAAATGTAAAGCAGAGAGGAGTACACGAAGGGGCTTGAGGCAGCCTGCAACAAGGCTGACTTAGGTTGATGAGGAATAGCAATTTCAGGAATTGTGCCTTTAGTAACCTTAAAGCTCAGACTAAATATCTTCCCTTCCTCTCTCAATCAAAAAATGAAAACTCATATAGTCTGAGAGGTAACCAAGCCAAGTGTCTTCACGTAAATAGAAGTTTGTGCAATTTTAATTATCTTATGTTATTGATTCTGCCATTATCAGTTAGATTAATAGGTAGTGTAGAATTAAAATACAGGCAGTCTTTGGGCAGGTGAATTTGCTATGTGTGTTGTGGGGGGTGAGAAGCAGGGTGAGTTGTTGTTTTTAAAATCAGTAACCCGAATGGAGTGTTTGTTTTTGAAGAAGTGGTACATAGCCTCCAAGTGTAAAGAGTATTCATCAGCTATAATGCTGGATCCTAAGTAAATCGTCTTTAAGGTCCCTTCCAACCAAAACCATTCTGTAATTCTAAAAAGTTACACAGTTATATCCTGAGAACTTTATAGGATTTTTCCTTCATTCCCGTAAGTTAGAAGTGATGAGCAGGGTTCAGAGGAAACCTGTAATAGCTACAGTTTCACTATGTTGTCAATATGGATCTTTAGTTCATTTAATTCTAAAAATGGATAGCTGAAGTTAATACTGTTTTTCATTTTCTTGCAACAGTAATCTCTTCATAAATTTGTTTAAGTAAGCTCTTCTTCCTTCCATTGATATTCATTAGCTCTGCTCCACTTGCACCAATATTCTTTCCCTTCCATTAGGAAGTCAATTCCTAACCCAATTTTCTTCACAATTTTTTTCCGAAATGAAGTTGCTCAAAATAATTCAACTTAAGTAAATATTTTCCTTTGGTGGCAAATCAAATATTTTAAGACTGAAACAAAGGGAGGGTATACAAACCTCCTGAGCAGAATGTACTCTCAATCTGTACCACGGTGAGAAGACTGCAGATGTTGTTAACCAGCAAAAGGTCTTAGGAAGACCAAAGTACTTCAGCTTCACTAGTGCCCCATCAGAATTACATAAAAAATACACTGGTTTATGGGTGTTTTAACCAGTTTCTCAATGGTTTTTAAAGTACTGGACTCAGACCTAACATAGTCCAGCAAAAAAGAAGAAATGAGAACATTTCTGCAAGAGAAAACTTACTGAATGTGACTTGAATCCTATCTGCCAATAGGACTGCTAGCTCTGTGAATGTCACATTTACTCTGTCTAATGAAAACTTTTCTAGGGGGCTTGGCTCTTAAACCTCTTATTACCTAAAATTTGCTAATGAACCTCCAACAATGAAAGTCATCCTTATGTATAAATTAGAAAATGGCATTGTAACTAATGTTCCCTTTTTGTTCTGTTGTTAAATTGTGTCTGTGGACACAGGGACAGCCTTCCTGGCCATTTAACCTTTGCAAGGAGTTTTAGAGAGACAGAAGCAGCAGCTGACCATTAAAGCAAAGACATGAGTAGAGAGGAGTGATAGAGCAGCTGTTCTTAAATATATAGTTACCAGATAAACTGGAATTGTAAACCTAATTTTTGCTGCTTCGTACTGTGGTTTATTATGATAAAATAATCTAATTCTGCTTTAAGATAAGGAAAAGAAACAGAATTTGCTACAAGATCCTGCATGTGAAAATACTTCAAGAAGTACCCAAGTTGTTTAGTTTTTTCCTTCATCCATCAAAATCTTGTAGAAAACCTTGTTAGAGGTCAGTCTTTGTTTTATTTTTCAATCTAGTTTTTTAAAGGCATAGCTGTATGGTAGCTTTTTGTTTTACAAGACTAAACTCACATTGAACTCAGTGATTTTAAAGGTCTGTTCCAACCTTGATGATCCTATGATTCTAAGGTATACTCAAGGGATATATAGATAAAAAACATGAAGTTTTTGAGGATACACCTTCCCTGGTTTGGCCTACATTGTAAAGACAGAAGATTTGAATCTCTGTAGTCTTAGAGGAAAGGTCTAAAAAGTTCATGTGGTTCATTTTGATGTTGTCAAAAGCAGGATCAACTACATTTATGTGACACATTATGTTTGGTCATTTTTTAAATTACTAGAAACTTTGGAGGCTTTTTTTTTTTTATGTGCTTATTGTGAGAGGATTTAATTTCATTTCTAATCTAATCTTCTTTGTGGTAGGATGCATTTACTGTTTGTAGTGAATGTAGAGAATTAATTCTTTCCACCTCCATAATTATTCCTTAAAGTGCTTGGATATTCTCAGTCATGTCCCTTCTATTTAAAAACAAACAAACCAAGAAACAAACAACCCAGACACCACATCAAACAGAGGAGTTTTTTGGGGTTTTTTTTTTGACTAAGTAATATTTTAAAGATTTGTTGTCTTTAGGCTTTCTCATCAAGTTTACATCCAGGACATGCTACTTCAGATTGGGCCTTGTCAGGAATCATTAAATCCAATTGATTTCTTTGTGTATCTTATGGATAATATTCTTCTTTTTTATATTCCAGTTAGTCTTTTCCCTTCACCAATTGAATAATATTTGATACAGCTCTAACTCACCTTTGACAGTGTATTTATTGTAGTGTGATGTAATTTTTCTGATCAGGTACACATATGCCCTATAATTTTTTTTTTTTTCAAATTTTCATCAGCAGGCTACTAATGGAAAAGTCTTCTGATGTGCACCTTTTTTTTTTCCTTTTTTGAGCAGATATAAGTTAGGATAGTGTCATAGATTAAGTAACCTACATACTCATTTGCACTACTGTGTGACATAGAGTATTTGGGGAGAAGGACAGATTTGTAGACAGCACAAGTAACAAGTGACAGTGCCAGTTTCTCTGCACATCACTCCCAGCAGACAAAATGGTCCTTCAAATAGCTCATTGTAAAAATAAATGTGCAAGTCTCCGATGACGAAAACAAGGCTGTTCACAGTTTTAAATACCTTACAGGTTGTACCACAGGTTGTACACAGGTATGCACAACCACAGGTTGTAAATACCTTAAATAATCAAACGAACAGGTTCAGAAACTGTTATGCTGTGACTTTTTTATTGTACTTCTGAGATTATGCAGCAAAACTGTTTCCATATGCCTATATATTGCTTCTTAGTAATTTTCTTTACTTTCCACTAATAGTTTAAAAAATTATTTATAATTACTGATCTTTTTAGAAAGGAAAACCAGTATTTTGCAATATCTAAATTTAGGAACATTAACGTAAACTGAAGGCAGATCCATTTCTAGATTGATAGATGTATCCAGGTCCATTTCTATATTAAAAGAAATATGCAGTATGAAACATGAGGTTTTCATCTGCTGCTTGTCATATGTATTTATTTTTATTTGTAATGTACATAATGTAATGTACTAGTAAGCAGTGGTAAAACAGTTCATGGAATGTTTATGAGGTTTTATATTTCTGAATCACCAATAATAATCCAAGGACCTGGATCTTAATGTGAATTAACTACCTTTTGTTATGGCCCTTGAAAGCTGAAGTTGTAGATTTTGCCCTCAATGCTGTGTTTTTTCACGGTTAAACTGAACATTGGTTTGATAATCCTGGGAAACAGTACTGAAGGAAAGAGGAAAAACCAAAACTGCATGCGCTCTTTCTAGCAGGTGCTACTGAATATTATCGAGGGGGCGGGGGTACAACAGCAGCAATGAGATCATCCTGGTAATAATAAAAATCCCAACCCCAGCGCAGCAGAGCCGTCATCTCCGCAGCCGCTCCGCCCCTGCCGCGGGCGGCCCGGGGCCGGCGCGGGCGCGGGGGGAGCCCCGCACCGGCCGCGCTCATTCGCGGCCTCCTCGGTGTCATTTGAAGTTGCTGCCGTCGGCCAATGGGGCTCCTCCCGCCCGCTGACATCACTCCCCAGCCAGTTCCCTCCAGCTGCAGAGCGCTTCAGTTTCTGTCTTTTTTTAAACTAAAATGGAGGCTGGTTTCTTGCCTTAAGGAATACAGTGCCGTGCCTGCTGGAGCCTAGATGTTGACATGTAACAGAGCTGGCAGCAGGATGGTGGTAGACGCAGCCAATTCCAATGGGCCGTTCCAGCCCGTGGCCCTTTTGCATATTAGAGGTGAGTTATTGTGCGTGTGAGTGAATCGCGACCCTCTGACGAGCGAATAAATGGCTATTGTGGAGCTCGGAGAAGGGGAGCAGGAAGCCCTTTGTAGCTCAGTCCCTCTCGCTTTGTTACAGCCGCAGTAAAACCGGCAGAGAGCAAAACCCATTTTCTATTAAATGTCTTGGGGAAGATTTAAGAATTCGTGGTGGCATTGCATACATAGCTAAAAGCAGGTTTTACAGCTTTCTGCCGTAACTCTCCCATCCCCCTTCCAAGCTGTGGTGATGTCAAAGGATGTGAAGTCACTACCCCAGAAAGGTACTGAGTGGAGGAAGGAAGAGCCAAGTTATCCCTATGCCGTTTCTAAAGAATAAGGGCCAACCTTTGGTGTGCTTCAAAGCCTTTTTTGTTTGAATTGTTCAGATGGAGCTCCCTTAAAGTGCACTGCAGCTTGTAAAATTGGAAGTGTCGGAGAGGAGGGGGGGAAGGAGATGTGACACTTACTATGAAAATATCCTTTATTATTAGTATTTAGAAGGCATTTCCAGTCAGAGATGTGGTTTGGCTTTAACAAGGAAGCCCTTATGTTCCTACCGTGTTGTGCAGTTCTGAATGTTCAGTTCTTCACGGAATATGTTCTTTGGGGTTTATAGAATTAATACATTGCAAATTACATTTTATGTAATTTGGAAATACATGTTGGTATGACACTTCTGTACAATATTGAGTGTGTATCTCTTTTTCTGTATTTTTTTACTTAGTAAAATTTTGCATTGTGTTGGGGGGTTTGGCTGCCTCTAAAGCAACCAGTGCTTTTTAAATACCTGGAGTAGGGTGGTTCAGGTTTAGAAATTTATGAAGGAGGAACGTGTATTAGCTGGGATGAGCACATCTTGAACAATGGTATTAATATGCAAGAAACACAGCTGAAACCATTCTCTAATTACCTTTGCTTCTCAGCTTTCACTGGCATAGGGTAGATGTTAGTACCGGAAAGAAATTTTTTTTCACTAATGCTCCATACACTGAAAAAATTTTGCTTTGGAAGTTTGTAAACCCCAACTGTTCAGAAGTATGTTCTTTTAAGTAGGAACATGGGTGTTCATTTAAAAATCATGATTTCTCTTTGCCTTTTAAAAGAGCCATAATCTGCTCTGTCTGAAGTGGCAGTGGATAAATTCTAGAAAACGAATTTTGATCTGTGACTGGGGAGGAAATGCAGTAAAATTCCCTTGATTTCAAATAGGGACTATGCTTGTTGTCAAGGGAATATAAATGGAGCTGCCTGACCTGTGGACAAGCCTTTGCTTTTCATTCTGTACAAATCATCTTAATTTTTAGTTAGATGCTGCCTTTTGGAAGGGGAAAAGCACCATCTTTTAAAGGTGCAAGTTAGGAAAACAAACCAAGGTTGGAATCAGAATGATGAAATATTGCAATGATTGTCCTTAATCCTTTGTCTCAATATGATAACGAGGTTCTTGTCATTGAACTTCTTAACCTGCCTTTGCTCCAGTGTGGACCAATACATAATTGTGGAAACAATGTATTTTGAGAAACTGTTCTGAAATTTACTTTCCCAATACCTACATTTTTGGTGCACTGAGTAATACAGTAGTAAAGAAGGGGTTAAAGGATTTTGTGGTTTAGGGCTTTTTTGAGTGGTATGGTTTTTTTCTGTTTGGTTGGTTACAGTTTTTCAGTAGATTATGAGAGTAGACTTTCTTGTAAGCAGTTAAGGAATAACTGGGAGATTGTTTTTCATTTTTCAGGTGGCAGGAAATAAAATGGGTGTCTGATATTATAGCCCAGATGAGTTTCTTGACACTGGGCGAGCAAAGCATCTCTTCCATACATCCATGTGTGCAGAAGTTCCTTTGGGTTTTTTATGTGTACCTCATGTCACCAGCTGCGCTGATGCTACCAGTACTGATGCTTCCAAAATGAAGCCTGTCAGAGCAATACATACTAAGCTAATGGCAGTAAAAATTAGCTGGTAATTCTGAAGGCTAATGACACATTATTACTGTTTGTCCCACTATATGCTGCTTTTACAGTTGTCCTTTTGCATCATCTGTTGTAATGTAGGATTAAATTTCTAGTAGAAGTGTTCTTCTTGGCAACTGTAAGAGCTAAAACTTCAAGGTCAAGGACAGGGGGTAGGGGCATAAGCCCCTTGGGTGTTTCTCATATATATAGTTTGTTGAAATAGAAAAAATACTTCTTCAGCACCAATTCCATAAATTTTTTTAAATTTTGAGATGGTGCAGGTACCATATTTGAACTCAATCTTGCTTCTAAAAAATACGTGAAGCCTTGTGGACTGCACTGTTAATACTCCCTTAAGAATAAAAATTGCAATTTTACTTAAAAAGTTACTTCCAAAGCACTTTCTGTGCCTGGATCATATGAAATATGTAATGTTTGCAGAATAAAGAGGAAGTTTTTCATAAGCGATGATGTCATGCCAGATCAGAACCTTTCTCCTGTGAATCCTGAACTGTAGGGACCTTTGTTGTCTGGGTTGCTTACAGCTTTACCTAAACAACACAATTGGAAAAACAGATGTGTTTTTTTAAGATTACATTAAAATTTTGTGAATAGGAAATAAGAACATCAGAATTTTATTGAGTGCACTGCTGACACTGGTATCTCTAACATCACCAAAAGAAGGAGCAGTAGGTACTTGCAGGATAGGAGGTGTCACAGCCACAAATACCCTGTTCTCCAGCACTTCATTTGGCTGCCCGTACTTGAGTTCATCTTGGGTATGGTGCAGCCAAGTAATCCTGACTCAGAGTGCTGTGGAAAGAGCTGTGAGTTTGTTGGGGTTCCCCTTTGATTCAGGAGCTGTCCTTAGGCTCAGGCCTGTGGCCTCGGTTGTTGCCTCAGCTGGGTTGCAGCTGTGTGGTTGTGCTGTCATGTGCCTCGCTGATCTGGATCCCGGTGTCACTGCCCAGCTTGGTGTCCCTCTGCACTGAGCACTTGTCAGCAGGCACAGGACTGTCGGCTGACCCTGCTCAGTGTCAGTATAGCTGCTCTCCTTCCTTCATTCAGGTACTGCGAGACTATGCCCTTTGTCACAACCATAGACTGTTGGCAGTTGTTCAAGAGCAGTGTGTAATCCACAGTAAATGCAAGTGTGGCACCACTGCTGTACGTTATCTGCTTGTGCTGAAAACATTGGCTCAGTGAGAGTGATTGGCCTGCTGGGGTAGTGAGTCAGCAACAGGCTCTCCTGGGGATCTGAGTTATGCTGCTGCTGCATGGTCTTCCTAGAGTACAAAAGTAGCTGAATGTTATGCCCTTGAGTTGATTGTCACTGATTGTAATCATGAACTGAAAACTTAGTTGTATTGGAGTGATAAAAAGCTTCCAGGAAGATTACAATTCCAGCTGTTGCAGCCATGGAATAACTACTGTGGTTTGTGATCTTGGATAGCAGCTTAACCTTGTGAAACAAATGTAGCTAAAGGAACTCATCATGGAATATCTGCATGGAGAGCTCCTTCAGGATCTTTGTGCGTCGGCAGGCCACTTGTAATCAAGATGACATTAAAATAGCACAGAGGGTTATTATGGATCATTAATTTAGCATTTTTACAGTAAAGAGGAAAGCAGATCTGGATGGTGTTTTCAGGATGCATCCCTCCATATGGAGCCTTTCTGGCAGCTAAAGGCCCAGGATGATGGAAGTGCATTCAAGGCCCTGACAGGATGAGCCACATAAACAAGGTGAGGCTTGGGGAAAGGAAACATTTTGATTTCATCTCAGCACTTCAATCAGAGAAAGCAGCTGTAAAAGCTGGATGGATTAGGACAAACAGTAAATGTTTGTCACTAGACTTCAGAATTACCAGTTCATATTTACTGTTGAGTGTTCAAAACCATAACTGTAGTAGTAACAGGTAGAAAATAGAATGTAGAGTGTAGAATAGAGGTAGAGTATAGTAACAGGTAGAAAAATAATAGTAATTAATTTTGTAGGCAGAATATGAATACTCGGGGGGAGCAGATGTTTTTCATTAGGAATACAGTTCAGTGTTGATAAGAAAAATCCCTTAATATTTTTCTGTCAGAACATAGAAGTAGCCCAGATGCCAATGTTTCCATGAACTCAAGACACATATTTTGAACAAAATACATATAAAACTCTATTCTGATCTTCAGTGGCAGAATGTAAAATTTACTTTAATGGCTTGGTTGCCAACTGGCTGGAACTGGTAATGTCTGTTCATGCTATTCAAAAATTATTTTCAAGATATTTTGCAAGACATACTGAAAATTGTATGGGAAGAAGGGTGAAAACACCATGATACTATGTTAACTCAAACTGATGCTTCCTGTAGGCCATCACATGTTTCAAATGTCTCGTTGTCCATCCTTCTCCTTTGCCTTCCAGAGCAGCAAATGTTTTTTGATAGATTTGACTTGTCATTATTTAAGTCACTTTAGATTTTGTGGAAGGTCCTTTGACTTTTTTCAAAGACTATGCGATGTTAACTTTGTCCATTTTTTAATGTGTTGCTTGTTCATCCTGTGTGAGGGATCATGGAAGGTAGTTCAGATTCCACCTTTACGTAGTGTTCTTCAGGGCAAAAAAAGTCAGTGGTGGTGTTGCTGTGATGTAAATACCTGAGTATTTAGATAGAAATCTGCATGTTCCTCAAAGGTGGTGAAATCTTTGTTTAGTTGGGCGATTTATATCTTAAAGGAGAAAAGCTTGGCACTTTCATTTTAGAAAGAATCCATCATGTGTTTGTCTTGAAAAATAAATTACCTGAAAATACTTCTGTCTAACTACAATTGTAGAAAACTGTTGTTAGACTGTTGCTTTGCAGGAATTGTGTCTGAGCTAAAAGAAGAATAAAAAATTATCCATTTTGTACTTAAATGGGAGGCAGAGCCCCAAGCTCTCACTTCAGAAGTAGTACAGACCACACTCAGCACACAGTAACCATTTACCTCATGATGTACAAAGGAGGCTGAAGGAACTGGATTTGTTTGGCCTAAAGGAAGGAAGGTGAAGGGGAGATTTGATCCTTGATTACCTGATGGGGAGGTGTAGAGCACAGAGCCATGCTCTCTTCTCAGAGATCCACAGTGGATGAATGAGAAGTAACCAATATGACTTGGCAAATACTGGAGATTGCAATTGTACACAGGGCGAAAATATTTTCACCATAAAAGTGGTTACTATAAAAGCTGGAACAAGATTCCAAAAGGGGCTTTGAAATCTCTGTAATTGGAGATACTTTGACTGGAGAGCAGCTAGGTTTATGTAGTGGGTGATTAGACTAACAGAAATAAATGACCATCCCTTCTAATGAAAATTGTTCTATGATATTCTGTCATTCTTTGGTGTTTGTGGGACCAAAAAAATGACTGATCTTGCTGTAATGTAAAAATATTACAATATGAATTTAAACGTAGTTGGCTTTTTTTTCAAGTTCAAGGAGCAATATTCTTACTGTAAACCCTCTTTATGCCCCTTCTTTTCTTTTTAGTTACTGAGGCAAACTTTTTAATACTTGGTGCTAGCATGCCTATTAGTAGTACTTCTGTTAACTCAGAGTTTTTGATGCTGAGGGTGTTTTAAATTATTCTTACCATGTTTTAGCAAACTGTTAAAGATGGATGACTGCAGTTTAAGACATTAAAAACATTGACATGCTAAAATAATGTTTTAGTCATTTCTGAATCTTCAGTTCGGAGCTCAGCAGCAGTCCATACCTTCTGAGTAAGATAGAATTAATAACTATACAGAGGCAGCTATTTCACCCACATTTCTTTACATTTATCAACTTTTGGAAAGATCTAATGGATTGAATTAATTTGTTCAGTACTGTGAGATTTTTCTCTAGCCTTTTTTGACAAGTTTGAATTGACAACGAGTACAGCTTTTAGCAAACTGTGTGACCTTGCTATTCATCTTCTGTGGTGTTTATGAAAATGTTGAACAGTATCATTTCTAACACATCATTACAACATGTTTGCAGTAATCTTCCTGCATTATAAAAACATTATGTTAAAAATATAAAAATCCCAGGGTAATCGTCATTTACCAACTTTCTGATACTTTCCAAGAACTTGATAAATTTCAAGCATCATTTCCTTTACATGTGCTGAGTTTGCCTTTTTGGGGGTATTAATATTTTATTATACTCTGAAACTAGCCTGTTCTGATTATAAAAGCATACATAAAAATCTCAGTCACCTTTCATGATACTGGTTTTTTCCTCTTAATATATTCTGCAGCAGAAAATGACTCTGGTTTATTTCTTCTGTATTTTCTGTGTAACTTTAATCTTCACCTTTGCATATATCTTGCACCTTCCACATAAGTAGTATTTTAAGGATGGTGAACTTACTCAGTCTGAGCCTGTATGTTTATTTAAATCTTAATTTTCTTTAGTTCTTTAGCACATTTAAAGACAGTCAACATTTAAGGTGCAGTTGCTCCTTGTTGTGAGAAGTGAGCAAAGTCTTCCTGGGAGGAAAGGTGCATAGAGGAGACATCTTAATTTTCTTCTCAGTTGCTTCCATAGTAGTGATGAGCTGTGTTACTTCTCTGAGTGAATTTAAAATTTAAAATGGAAGGCTTGTTGTACCTTTGTGGAAATATTTCCATGCAAAAGATTAATTCTCCACTTACCTTGCATCACTTTATATCAGAGAGTGTATTTCACCTTGCCTCTGCTTTTACTCTTTGTTCTCTCACTCCTTCTTTCTTGACTTTGTTGGTTGTTTTTACCTTTGTATAGACCCCTTGCCAATATGAAGAGTGTAGGTACAGGTTCTTCTGCTGGAAACAATGAGGATGTTAAGTGTTCACAGTGCATGTAAAATATCTGAGGGCATGACTGTAAAATGTCTCTAGAGGGGACTTTTTGTTGAGCTAAAAATACCATGAAATTATGGGAAGGTAGTCAGCTGGAATTTTTACATTACTTTTACTGACTCAGGGAGTAACATGCATGCCCTTTCAAGGAAGCAAAAATGGATGCACTCAAATTTTTATTTTTACTGTTTTGTGATGGTTGCTGTGAAATACATTTTAAGGTAAAAATTAAGTATCATCTGTTCTGTAGAAAATTTTTATTTCCATTTCTGTTTTAAACTTCTAATAATTAATTGCAACTTCTGTAAAATCAGCTCATTAATTCCATGTCCTATCAAATAATTAGCTGCTGAAACTGCACTGTAAACGATACAGATTAAGTGAGCACCAGCAATATTCAATAGATGCAGGGTTATTTGCATGATATGCAGACAAGATGTTCATGTGGGGGAAGTGGCTTTTGTGCTCCACCCTTTGTGCTGGGGGTGGACACCTCGTACAGGTGAAAGCAAAGTCTCAGCAGCCTCACGGAGCCGGCGCCTGCCCTGCGTGTGCACCCTCCTGTCTCAAGGGATAAAACTGAGCTAAATGGCACTTGGAGTGCAGGATGTTTTAAAGCCACACCTGCACATGCTTTAATACGTACAAATCATGTGGTACCATTTCTGCTGTGACTTGCCAATTAAGTTTTCTGTAATAAACGGATAGTTAAACTTAGGGGTGGGATCTGACTCTGCATTATCAGTAGTGGAAGTGACATTTTGGTGTCAGTTTTCGTAATTGCTCTTGTTACTGATAGCAATCTGAATTTTATGGAATAAATATTTTCTTTGTAAGTTACATAAAGAAAAAACTTATACATGAAATGTGAAATTTAAAAACTAATTTTAAAATTGTTCATTTGGGATTTTTCTAATTGTTTGTAGAAGTCTACCAGTTTGAAGCACTTTTTCATTTTAAAGATTTTAACGGAAGGTTTTTAATTTGCATTTTGGATTAAATCTACCAACTGTGTGGCTTCACACAGCCTCTAGAACCAAAATCTGTTACTACTTTTATATTTAAAGCGGATGTATAATAATGTCAGTGAAGTTTCAAAGGTGTCCTGTGTTCATTCAAGTCATGTTGGAAAGAAAACTTGAACAAAATTACCAAAGCCTACAAAAAACCAATGTGGTGTCTGTTCTTTGGGTGTAATAAGTTTTTCTTCAAAAAAATTTTCCAGACAAACTAGTTGTAACAATAGAATCTTTCTTCTAACCTATTCCCAGAATATTTTTATACTTTTTGCTCCTGTTACATCTAATCTTCTATATAAAATGTCTTAAAATCGAAGAATTGATACACAGGGGTTTTTTTTTTGAGGACTGTCTTAAAGTTGTCTGCATGCAATAAAAACTGGTTTGTTCTTGTTCCAGTACAAAATTAAGATTTTTATGACTTTTGAATCAGAATATTACACATGCTCTCAAAAGCAAAATTTTGAGTGTATATTTCACTGTGTAACTTTTCTTATTTTGTATTGTTGGAAACTCAGTAATCATTAATGTATCTTAAGGAATAAAGCATTTCAAAGCTTGTAGTTAAATGGAAGAAATTAGAACAAGTTGCTTTAATTGCACATTAAATCTTCTGTTAAAAAGGGAAAATGTAAATAGAATAATGAATATTTTGGAAAATGTGCTGGGGGTGAGATGTTTTAACGTGTCCGGGACTTCTGGACATGTAGTAGGGAGTCAGTCTTGGATTCATAGCTAATACAGCTATCAACTTGTTTGTATCCTGTAAATTTACAGATTTCTTGGAGGCTCCAATTTAAATGTATTCCATACTGTGGTTCCCTCTTTCTCCCATGTGAAAGAGGTGGAAATTATCAGCAGAATTTCAGCTTTTCTGGCAGCTAAGCAATAGGGACACTTCTGCTAACAGGCACATTTTCAATTCTTACTAGAATTCCTTTGTGAGACTGGAGATTAGTTTGACTGGAGACTGAAGACATCTGGTGAAGTAAATGTGTATGTTTTCAGACAAATGTGATATGAGGAAAATAATGTTGGATTATGCCGGAATCATTTTTGGGTTAAATGGGAAATCATTATGCACTTAATTCCCGACAAACATGCAGGATCTTCAGCCTTCTTAGATGTTGAAAGTATGTCTTTTTAAATGGGCGTAGTTGACTTTTTACTTTGAATCAAAATTTTCATTACTGGAAAGTAAGTTTTACTTCCTAACAGAGAACTGCTCATAGTTGCTGTTAGCATTTGACATGCCAGCATTGACTGCTAAGCAATTTACTTACCTGGTTCTAAATATATTTCTTTATTTTCTTACCAAATCATTGTTTTGTGCTGCTTGATCATTTCTTTTATCTGTATCACCTCATACAAGGCAGCTTAGTTTCACAAGATGTGGGACTAAGAAAGAGTTGTTCATGCCAAAAAATGAGGAAAACTATGCACTGAATTGGTGTGGTTTTTTTTCCAGTGGATACAAAAAACCAAACCCCCCCCAAAAAACCCCTAACAATCAAACAAGAAAAAACCCAAACCAACAAAACAAAAGCCTTACCACACCCCCATTCCCCCCTCCCTCCCAAAAAACCCAAATGCATTAAAAAAAACTGTATTAGAGATAAGCTTGCAGTCTACTGAAGTCTATTAAGAAATTGTTCTCAAGAAAACCACAAAAGCCCTGTTGATTCCTGGTGAAAACACTTTTGCATATTTTGTAATGATGTGTGACAATTTGAGATGATTTAGATGTTGATCAGCCATTCAGGACCTTAGTTTGCATCTCAAGCTCAGTGTGACCTGTGCTGATTAAGCTCTTCCTATGAAGAAAGACTTATTACCCTTCCTATTTCTAGTTTTAAATAGAGTGGAGAATTTAGAAAACTAAATCAAGGTTGTCCTCATGGAAGGTTTATGGAAGTTTTTGTTAATTTCAAAATAAACGTTTGCTTCAGACAAGCAAGGATGTGCTGGTAACTTAACCAGAGGTCCTGCATGAGAACTGGGTATTTGCTTTAGGTTGCATTGGAGTGTGAAACACATCAGTTTGATCACAGAAAAGCTGGGAGGGCTTTTCTTCCTGCTTTGTAGTTTATTGTGTAATCTATTTCTAAGCCTACACAAGACCCAGCTTGTGATATCTGTTAATGATTATTCTAAGTGTCATCATTAAACTCACCAATTTTGGCATTCAGGAGCATCCAACAGAAAGCAAGCAGCAGCCCCCAGGTTTAGCAAATGTACTGGGAGTGAGGAGAGGGGGAGGCAGTCTGACAGGCTCTGGAGAAGGAACCAAATTATTTTACATTTTGGTGGTTGAGTGTTCTTTGAATTGTATTTATCATGGATGTGTGACAGGTACTGTTGATTGACAAGTTACTCAGACTCAGCAGTATCTGACTAGAATTAGGGGTTGGTGTGTGGAGTTTGAGTGTGTTTAAGGAAACAGCACATTTGCTTACAGTAGAGGGGTAGGCTTGATGACCTGATACTTATTTCATCCAAGTGTCCAGAGAGGCAGAGTTCATTCAGGTTTATGTGTTCCTTTGGTTTACTTAATACAAATCTTCTGAGTTACACCATATGCTTCAGTTATGTTACAGAACATAACTGAGGGCTGGTCTGACAGTACTGCTTTATTTTCTCAGACTGTTACATATATTTAAAAACAATTTCAGAGTTTTCAAACACATTTGAAGATGTTGGATAACTTGAGAGTGGATTCAAGCACACTCTAGTGGCTATGCAATTGAGGGATTTTTCTCTTAGTGTTTTGTGTTTAAAAGTGTGAATTGCTGTCATATTACCTGTATGTGTGCCAAAAAGCTTTACTGAGAGTTCTTTGCCTGTTTGGTTTCTCTTTCCCTGTTAAGACACTTTTTTTCTTCCATTGTCTATTTGATTATCCTCCTTGCCATTTTTCTCCCTAATTTTGAGGTAGCATTTCCATTTCATTAGCTCAAGCCCATTTCGGCTTGTTTCACATGTCATTTCCTGTATAAACATTCCTGTTTTCCTCTTTATGCTACATTGCCTTTAAAATATTTATGCAGTTGTCACTTTTACTTTTCACTTGCTATTTTAAAAGGTTTTAATATAGTATAAAAATCCTTATTTCTCTTAACTGTGATTACAAATATCCTCTTAAGGTTTTTAAAAATTTCACATAGCTTCTAATAAAGCAGTTGACTTTTGATAAAACTTTGTACAGCAAGAGCTTGGTTCAGAGTGGCATTGGTCTGCTTTTGAAAAATCATTAGATAATTTGGTTTGCATATTATTCACTGTTGATCTACTGTTATCATCTTTAGACTTACGATTTACACCTGGAATAAAGTTACTGGCAGTAATTTCAGTGCCTCAATTTGTTTAGTATGTAAAAATTATGCCAAATAGTTTAAAATTACAGCAGACCTTTTTTCCTATTTTGTTACTAATCAGTCCTTAAAATCTCCTGTCCTAAATCTTTGACAGTTAAATGTCATTACTTAGTTACCCTATCCTTGAAATTCACCCTTATTTCGGTTCCAATCTGTACTAGAAATCAGCTGTTCTATGTGTCATCTCTGGGTCACCCACTTCCCCTGCCTTGCCTTTTATCCTTCATTCAGCAACTATTACATTACACTGTTGTCACAGAAAAATGGGCTTCAATGAAAAAGGTAGGGGATGGATCTGTCATCAATGACCAGTGATGTCACAGTCACAACACATAACTAAAAATACAGATTTTAGATTTGAAGGACCATAAAAAATGTAATTCAGAAAACAGTAAGATCTCTGCAGTCCTGCATGGCAAAAATATTTGTGTGTCATAGGATACTGAACATAAGCTCAGGTACTGAAAACACCAACTTCAGTGTTCTCTGGTTTATTTTTATTTAGGTATTTTTTTTAAAAACCAGGAAAATCTTGTTTTAATATGAAGACATCTTGATTTGTTAGAATATTCACATGTTCTAGTTCTTTAGCTGGTCTGTACATTACAAAAAAAGGTGGGGGTGGTAGCTCCTGGGTGCAAACCAGTGCCACATCCTGGCTGAGAAGCACATGAGGTCGAGGACAGCTACGAGTGTGAAGTCAGTTTGCAGTGAACTCACACAGTAAGAATTGCTGAAGACATGCCTGAGGCTTCCAAAGAATCTGTTTGCATACAGAGTTTAGTGTTTGTATTTAAGCTTTTCCAGCCACTTACTTGTGCTCTGCTAAGGCACTTGGTAGCAGAGTACATCTGACCTTTACCTGGCTGTTTGAAAGGGAATATGGACTGGAAGTGTTGCCTTTCAGAGTGAGATACTGGTCTAGTTAGTCTGATAATAAAAGCACAGCTAGTATCAGTTATATAGTGAAAGTAACTTAATTTATACTCATCCGTATACAGAAAAGTCTGGCAAGGCCACAGGATAAAATCATGTTGAAAATTTTATACTGAATGCGTATTTCTGTATTGATACTGTTAAAACAGAAGGGGCAGAGCTTGCATATCTGTAGGTTGTATAACTTGATCCAACAGTTATCCTGTGATTGTTAGGAAGAAACCTCTGACAACCCAAACAAGACAAAAAGCTGATCCCTCTGTCCCAGAGACATACCTTGCTCTCATAATACCTATCATCTTTTGATACTTCTTCCAGTGTGTATTTCTCTCTTACAAAAAGGACTGTAGGATAAATGATGCAGGCTTAGGCATAAAATATGCCATAACAAATTTCTGTAAAGCTGTGTCAGGAACTGATGGACATTCAATCCAAATATAAGACTGTCCTTCTTTGGGGTTACAACAAACTGTGCTCCTGTTCAGTAGAAGTGCAAAAGTAGTACTCATTTAAGGTATGAATATTGACAGGGATGAGTGTTTTGAGTGAATAAAAAAATTATTCTGCTACTGTTCAGAAACAAGTCCTGTGAAAATTATGTAAATCATTGCTACTAGTTGGGGAAGGGGAGCACAATATATACGGTGGTTTGGTTTGGTTTCATTGGGAGTGATGGTGTTTGGGGTTTTTTTTAAAAAGCTTTGCTCAGTGAATAGCTCTAAGTATCAGTTCCAGTGTAATTTTAAGGAGTAGCTTCTGAATAATTATGACCTTCCCACGGTCATTGGGGAATGGAGCACCAGTTGCACCAGTAGAGAATTTTTTTTCCCTAATGGCATTCTCTTCAAATATGCCAATTAATTAAGCAAACAGAAGTGAGGGGTTATCACTTAATTGAACTGGAAGGTGATTTAGAAATCGGCATGCAGTTAACTGAAGGAACATAACCAGTTAGTCCCTGGCAAATATCTGAGGATAAATGACTTGTTGGGTGTCCCAGAGTCACTCTGCAGGTGTGCATACATGCTCTGCACAAAAATTATGGGCTACTCAAGTAATCTTCTTAACCACCTTCTGTTTGGTATCATACTGAAATCATCCTTTCAAACCTTAGAAGTAGGGATGATCCTAATTTCAAGGCAGCTAATCCAGACAAAGTACTAGAAGAGATGTGAGGTCCAGATACTTGAAAGCTGTGGATGAACTCCTTTAGGAGGGGGTTATGTCTCACCCAAATAAACAAAACACAGTTCATTAGAAATATTAGAAATATATATCTCAGTCTGTATAAAGAAGATCTCTCGAATGGTGAGGGTGACTGAGGTACTTAAAATCATTAAGCCACCTCAGAATAAATGGCAAGGGAGGTGGCTTGCCTAGCTGAGGGTGTTTCTTGACCTTCTTAGTTGTCCGTCTTTAACTTTCACTATTAGTGGTAATTACATCTCTAATGCTTCCTCTCTTTAAGGTTAGTGTCCTGTAATTGTATGTCCATTACTTGTGTAATTATAGTCTGTATTGAGGCTTTGGATTTTGTGGACTATACATTCATAGCAGTGTCCCTAAGTGTAACTGTTGTTATGCTTCAGGTTGGACCGCTTTCCATTTTACAGTTAATGGGGGAAAGGCAACCACTTCCAACCACTTTGTGTGTCTGAGACTTTCTACATTCAGGTCATAAATATGGCTGGCTTTCAGTATGGAAACTTCTCCATTAATTACCTTTTTGATATTTTCTCAGGAGAAATTATTCATTACTTTAGATTTTAATTCAAATAAAAACATGGGTATTCAGGTACAAAATTTGTGTGGCTTTGTTCACAACACTGGACAGGAATTTTGGTTTATTTGTCAGAAAGTTGTTGCTCTGCATAGGACCTGTTACTTAGCACCTTCTTTCTACTTCTAGAATTCTGCACTGTCTCAGGTGTCTTGGTGACACCGAAGTCTAACTGGTTGTGGTTTCTTTCATGGAGGCTACGTTTTTATTCTTCAGGGCTATTACTATACAGTGTTTTCTTACTGGAATTATTCTTCAGAGCAATTAGGTGCATGTAACTTAGAAAAAATTGCCAGCTGTTTTAAACAAAATGAGTCTTCCAAGTTTGTTATATGAAAAGTACTTTGGAAAGCAGTTTCTCTTCATGACAGAGGAGCTATTCCAGCTTTGTTGTCATAGGAAGTTTTTCAAGCACTTATAAGGAGAGCAACTGGTATTTAAACAACGGGACTGTAGATCTGTTGCACATTCAGTTAATTAGATTGTACATACACATGTACTTTTATTCAGTAATACCACTTGAAATACTTGAATGGTAGTTCTTGCTGCTTGTGTAAGAAAATTCTAGCATTTTATGATACTCTAAGAAAAAAAAAGTAATCCATTGGAAGAAGTGGGAGTAAATTGCAGAACTATTTACAAAGTCAATCTAGTCCTATTTTTTAACACACTGCCTTAGTAGTTCATACCTAACAATAAAAAAGTCATTATGCAGAAAAATAAAATGTGTTATGGTATAAACTTAGGCAGACTCTCTGTGGTGTGTTCACATTTCATTTCTTAAGCTTCATGCTGTAATCATGTGGCCATTTTAATTGGACACGAGCTTTTGCTTCAGTCAAAACATGGTACTGCTTTCTTTACATCTGGCCAATTATCTAGTATTTCCTAAATATTTAAGTCCAGATCATGGACGTTTTTGCTGTGTATAATTCGTAATCTCACATATATCTGTCATTTTAATAGCTCATGGATTACTTAAACAAATACTTAAGCAAAACAGAAAGCACTTGCAGGCATTTTTTTCAATTATGTATTTTTTTCCATGCAGTGTCTACTTCTGGCAAGGCCAAGTTGTGCATCACTGTTGCAATTTTTAAATCATCCTGATATGTACAGAGTATTTCAGTGGGGTTCATACTCTGGAACATGATATTCCTGAAAGTTGTTAGCTGTTAGTTGTTAGAAAGTTTGTTTGTTATCTTAAACACTTCTAAATCTGTGTTTCATGAAGTAAAAATGGGGAGGGCAGTGAATCCACTGCAGTACTAATTTAAACATTGTCTAATTATTTTCACTTTTCAGATGTTCCTCCAGCGGATCAAGAAAAGCTTTTTATCCAGAAGTTACGACAATGTTGTGTACTTTTTGACTTTGTTTCTGATCCACTAAGTGACCTAAAGTGGAAGGAAGTAAAACGAGCAGCTTTAAGTGAAATGGTAGAATACATCACACACAATCGCAATGTGATTACGGAACCTATTTACCCTGAAGTAGTACATATGGTAAGTGATTTAACAAAGAGAACTTTGTTTTATAATTCAGTGTTGCATCGTCTGTTGTATCAATTTATCTTAAAAAATTTTGCTGAAATCTTCAGAAAAGATCAACTATGTTTGCACATCTGCAGAAGAATAACGGGGCTTTAAAATTCTATTGCCAGTGTTGATTTTTCTTTTTTGTAAGATGGAAACTAGACACATATATGAAGCAGAATTAGATGATGCTTTAAGTTGGTAAAAACAAAATCTGGAATTTATAAAAATAGGGAGGGAAGTGAAATACATACATATGTATATATATCTAAATATGTTTTAAAAACACATAAATTGTAAAACTGAAATTTTAAAGGATTGGAAGACTAGAATTAAGATCACGTGTGCAAGCTTGACACTTGTAATCCTGTTCAGTACTGGAGACTGACTTTATTCTGTGTTCAGAGGTGAGAATGAGAGTCAGACTTTATTAAGTACGCAGGATGGTAGATGAGGTTTCTGCTGGAACAAGTTATGTGAACCATTCAGACCTGCACTGTCCCTCCCTTCTCACTATCCAAATCCTGGCTAGCCAGACTTAGCTTATTTTTCTGTTGTGTGCAAGTCCCCTCTGGGGGAGGCCACGAAGTTACAGCAGTCTTTCAGCTCTCGTCATGGTGGTGACCAGGCACCAGTGGCTTGGAGTAGCAGTTGGGTTGAGGTCTGTGGCTGTTGTCTGCAAAACCCTGAGAACAAAAAGCATCTTTTGAAATTCCTGAGTAATAAGCCTATAAGAAGCTCTTGGCTGTGTGTCATAGGACAGTTTTTCCCAAGGCTTTGTAACTTAGGGTGAATTTTCAGTGGGTTGGGAAAACAGTGCTTCTTTAACATAAATGTGAACGTAGTCAAATTTAGTAATTCTCTTTCAAATCAGAGATTTTGAAGCTTCTTCAAAGATTCTAAGTATGTAGAATGTTGCTCATGATGAAGATCATTATCTAAATCAGCCATAAGTTTTTACTGAGACAGAAGTTATTTTCATAAGAACTTCTGAGTATATGAGGATTACACATAACTCTGGATGTCAAACGTGTACCCAAAGCATTGAGGATGATTAATGAGGAAATGTGGGATCATGGCTTTCCCCATGTTTTGATAACTTATTTATATCTCTGAGTTTTTTTCTAATGGATTGCTTGTTTTGGAGTACTTGACACTGTTGAAAGGAGCGATATGGAAGAGAATAAGCTTGCTGAGACTTTGTTTGGGTAAAGTGAAGTTCATTACGAGTTCTTGAATGCCAATGTCAGACATTGGTGCTTGCTCTGTGCAAGAATTCTGAACTGCCCATAGTTCATTGCTTGTGCTGTCTGTGCCTGCATTATCTTCCTCCACCAAACAGTTATGGCCAGAGTACATTTGGCTAAGGAGAATGTATTCTTTGTTTTCAGATGCACCCAGTGGTAACCAAGGCTGCACTTTGGTCAGTTGAGCATATCTTCCAGCAGAATTTGGCTGCTATCTTGTTTTCCTGATAGCGTGCAGTGTTCGAAAATTCTTTTGGTGAATTTAAAATGCATTTTGTCTGCAAGGGTCTAAAGGTTATGGAGTTTCCTTGCATGGGTTTTACACAGCACTGTGAGAGACACTGTCAGTGAAGGCACCTGGACTGGTATTTTGAGGTTAAATTCAGATAGTTTTTTTTCCCTTTGGTCATTTGTTGAAACAATTGTATTCTTTCTCCAGTAATGTTATGATCTTTCCTTCAGGCATGTATGTGTAGATTGTCATGTACATTTGCTAAATTCTGGACAAATATCTGAATTGATTGTGGGGATTTTAAGGAAAATAAATGTAATGTCTTCATGTACTTTTAAAACTCTTTGAAGAAAGATAAGTTATGTGCTGCTACTGCCACTGAATTATATGAGTAAGGAATAGCATTTTCAGTAAAGTTACAAGGATCAAGAAATATTCAGATTTGAGAATGGTTCTCAGTTTGGAAAGTTTGTGGAGTTGGCAGGGAAATTGGGCTTTTGCTATGCTGTTCTGCCAGACTTCACAGCTTGGAGGTTACTTGTTTGTGTGTGTGCATGTGTACATTCTGTATATGTGTGTTTGTGTATCCAAGTTCTGTTTGGTGTTATTATTATTTAGGCCAATCACTTAGGGCAATGAATTTCACAGGTTATCTGTTTACTGGAAATAAAAGAATGTTTCCTTTTCCATAGCTTTAAACTTTTTCTCAGTGACAAAATAAACATTTACCCTATAATCTCATTCTTCTTTATTCTTTATAATCGTAATGCTCATGTCATGTATGTCATGTCTATCCACCCCACCGTTTTTGTTCTTTTTTTTTTAACTTTAAGTATCCTGGACTAAATTATAGTAAGATCTTTTCTTTAAGCTTTATATTCACCTAGTGGCTTAGCTAATAATTTAGTGTTAAGCCTAAGTCTTTTTTTCAAAAGGTATGAGAAATTAATTTATAAAATGGATTTAATGTTCTTCTTTTAGAGTGGATTCAAGAGCGTTTTCCTTTTCTTCCTCAAAGAGTCAGCTGATATGTCCTTCAAATTTGTTTTATATTTCTAAGCAAAGATGTGATGAAAAAGGAAATGTTTTATTAACTGCTTGTTACACAAGTTCCATTTCCTAGGTGTAATATATTTAAGTACCTCTTCTCAGAACTATAAAATGTGTAGGCAAATGTCTGAGTAGATTTTGTAAATGTACATGATGTATTCAGGGTTTTGTGATGAAAAACATCCATTGCAGATTCTTACTTAGAAAATAATATATGCTTTTTTTTTAGCTTGGCTTTGGAAGAAAGCAGGGCTTTGTGAGAATATTCTGTTGTGCATTAGCACATAGGGTAGTACTAATTTTTTTTAATTGGTACTATATATAGGAGCAGATCTAATTTTATTCAGCAACTGAAGTGGTTTTCAGTGCAACTTTTCATGCATTATTAAAACTACATACTCAGTTATACCTATGTGAGCTTGAGGTTTTGTTGGGTTTTTGTTTGGTTGTTTTTTTTAATTTTGTTTTCAAAGGGGCATTGTAGGTGTGGTGTTCTCTATCTTTGCTTTAGAATAAGAGGGACTGCTGTGAATAGAAGTGTGCTGCTTGTTGCTCTATTAACTGTAAGGTTGGCTTTCTTCATATGAATACAGAAGGCACAGACTTTCAGTTTATGTGCCTCTTCATTCAGAGCTGTTCACATCAAGCTTCATGAACTCAGGCTGCTCAGCAGAAGGGAGGAGAAAATGTGTAGTATCTCTGATGCCTACTTGCTTGAAAATATTCTCATATTATATGAAGTGGGCCACAAAAAAAGCAGGGCTCATGACTGCCATGACAGCAAAAGCCCCTGATACGGTAAAAATGCAGGTTGTTTTCTTTTCCTTTTTTGTTCTCCCATCCTCCTGTTACGTCCTTTGAAGTCAAATGTTGTTAGTGCCGGCAGCACTGACAGAGTTTTGGCACAGCAGGCCAGTGTTCAGAAAGACTCTAATTTCATAAGTTTTGGGGGGGCTTGTGGAATTCTGTTGGTGGGAGGAGGATCTGTGGAGGGGAATGTTTCTCAGTTACGCTGTGTTTACTTTTGTGGGAAATTTGCCTTAGAGGAGATCAGGCTTTGCAGATTGTGTCTTGTCTGTTTGGTCAAAAGACTGAGAAGATAGAAAAAATGTCAGCTGTTTGATGGGTAAAGGACTCACTGATATTAATTCATTGTAAATTTTCCTAAACCTCAGTAGGGTAGACAAGAGAGACAGGAGACAAGAGAGTTTCATGTTTGTGCTTTCAGTGCAGGATCCTGTAGCTTGATTTGAGCAGTTTTGTATTCTGTTGGTCAAGGATATAAAATGCAAAACAGATGACATCAGGCTTCAATGGTTCCAGTTCTCATGGAAAAAATACTCTCTATGTTTTTAATCTGTTTTCTGTTTTCAAAAAGAAAAAGTACAAAACTTTGTGGCTAACACCTGACATGACCCAGATTTTCTTTTTTATAGTGAGAGCCTGAGACTTTAAGAATTCTTTAGATAAGCTTATTCTTCCATGTATTTAACAACCTTAGCAAGTTTTTAAATTTCAAGTCTAGTCTTCCTGGATTTGTTTTCTTGGAAGACCACTGACTATTGCAAATTCTCACAATATTTTTTAAACAAAGGTCGAAGGTGGTTAGTCACTTGATGTCCATGCTTTAAAAAGGGGAACATAAAGATGTATCAGCTTTAGTTTTAATTCTCTGGAGTAGTAATTACTCTGACATGTCGGTCTTGGTGTATATCAGACCTGTGTCGCAGTTGCTTGAATGAAGGAATATTATGCAGAAAAACAGAGCATCAGGATGACTCTTCCCTCATGGGAAAAAATGTAAGCCTTGCAGATTTAGCTGATGCAGTTTGATACTGCCTCCCACTGTCTGCTCAGCCATCTGTCGGATATGAGATGGCAAGAAAGCACATAAAAATGCTCCTTGGCCCTTGCATGTAGACAAGCACTTGGAAACACTAAAATACATGTGTATCATCAACTTGAAAAGTAGTTCATGTTTGTAGACTGGTCCACTTCCATGAGGATACTAAATGTTTTTCAGGGGGTTCAGAATTCAAATAATTAAGGGGTTAGGATGTGTAGTTTCCCCCCCTCAGTGCTCTGTAATGTCAGGTATGTGGACATGGTTTAAGAGAAATACCCCTGGGGGTGGTGGTGGTGTGCAGTTTGGTTTTGAAGTGTTCCTGTATGCGTGCAGTCACTATGTGAAACGAAACTGATATTTTACAGAGAAGAACAGATGTGAGTTATCTTTGGTTTGCATCTCTACTTCTGACTTACACTTTTTTCAGGTTGCTGCAAGGCCTTACAAAGCGTGTATATATAAAAATGTTTGTGTAAACATTTTACATACATTTGCTTACATACATGTCTGTGTGTAGGGAGTTCAGAGCAGTATCCTCATAAAACACATCCTGACAGTAGTTTTGTGCTTCAAAGAGTCCTTACTGCATGGAAAAGTGTTCTCCCAGTTAGAACTATTTAAAGAAGTATGAATGTTTCTTGCTGTTTAAAATGCTGCATTATATAGCTTGTATTTTTGCAAATGTTAATTAAATGTAAAGAATTCTTAGTCAAAACCATCTTGGAAGTCTTTTTTTTTAAGTCATTCAGTTGTTTCAGAGTTCTTAAAGGCACATGTGATTTCAGTTTGCAGTTAATATGTTTCGAACATTACCGCCATCTTCCAATCCAACGGGAGCAGAATTTGATCCAGAGGAAGATGAACCAACTTTAGAAGCTGCATGGCCTCATCTACAGGTACTTCATGGAGGCTGAGACATCACAGGCTGTAACAGATTTTTGACATTAAATTCATTGTTTATCTACTCTAAATTGTTTAGGTTATGTGTTTATCTCAAATCAATTACTTTTCTATGTAACTTTTTTAATATGTTTCTTGAATTAAAACTGAAAATCTTTTTTAAAAATCAGTTGTTAAGGTTAAAGGCTCATTGTTTCTTGTGGTAGAGATGCAACTGCTGAGATTTTAAATGAGCTGCTTTTTGTCACTATGAATGCTTTGATCTGGCTCAGGCACAGCTTTAGCTCTCAGAGGTGCCATCACAAACAGAGGAGAACAGAGACTTCTTAGAACGTGGACTTCTGGGCATGATAAATATTACATTACTCTGTGTCATTTGAGTAAAGTGTAGTGATGCAGTTTACCAGAATTTCTGCAGTTCAAAGAACCTCAAGTTCTTGTAATTTGTCAGGAGAGCAAGAGCAAAGCTTTTGCTGTGTGTTATATAGATAAATATAGCTAAAAACATTTTAGGAATGTGATGCTTATAAAATTGTTCTTATTTAAAAAACTAATACTGGGTTTTTTGTTGTTTATTTTTTCCAGCTTGTTTATGAATTTTTCTTAAGGTTTTTAGAATCTCCAGATTTTCAACCTAATATAGCTAAGAAATATATTGATCAGAAGTTTGTATTACAGGTAAGGTAAAAAAAGGGGTTTTTTTTAACTTCAAGCTCTAAATTATTTTTACAATGCATTAGATTCAGTTAAAGTGCTTTTATTTTCTCTCTTTTCAGCTTTTAGAGCTCTTTGACAGTGAAGATCCTCGTGAAAGAGATTTTCTTAAAACAACTCTTCACAGAATATATGGGAAATTCTTAGGCTTAAGAGCTTACATCCGAAAACAAATTAATAATATATTTTATAGGTATGTCAACATCTTTGTATTATGGTACATGTGATCAGGTATGCAATTAAAACACTCCAAGACACTGCTAGCAATTTTTAAAATTCTTAATGTGTTTATACTCAATATTGCTACATCTAATAATAGTTAATACCACTCTGGGAGATTTAAATTAGGGTAGTCTTGCCTGTGGCATAAGTCTGGCAGCTGAAATTTGAGTTAGTATATGAGTTAGTGGGTGATTTGGTATCTTTGTGGGAGGCTTTTTTTTGTTTTGTTTTTTGTGTAGTAGTGTTTGTGTTGCACTCATGCCTTAATAAGGTGTAGTTCTTTATAATATGGAAAATGGGCTGAAATTGAATGACTGAGATTTTGAGATTTGTAATTTGCTGGAAGGAACATATTTGCTGCTCTTCTTTCCTCAGAACTGACACGTGTAGTTGAGCTCTTGTGAAATATCTGTTTGTTGCCATGAATGAACTGTAATACTATCACTGATATAAATCACTGTATTACCAAAGGTCTTTGGGAGTGTGTTTTTACTGCTCTTATATCCAGTGTGAATGCAAGATTGTGGTGCCTGTTTGAATTTTTTCATTTTGATACTCTTTGCTTTTCTACAAATAATAATGTTGTGTATGAGTTTTACACTCCTTCCATCATGCTCCTTCTCTGCCACTGTTTTCATCCCAAATTGAATGTGTGGTGCCACCTCTTTAAGGAAGTAGCAAAAAGCTGCCAGACCCTCAGTGCCATATCATGAATGGCACCGGCAGTACCAGCTGTAGAGCGAGCTGATCTTCCCTGCCTGTGGCAACAACTGAGCCTTTGGAAGGGATACAGAGGAGCTACTTCAAAATCATTAGTGAGCCTGTACTGTCTTACAGTCAACTGGAAGTTGTCTTCACAGGACAAGTGAAGAGCCAGTATATCCCAAGGAAAAAGTACAGGTGGATCTTAAAGTTGCAGACCTTTTCCCCCCAGACATTAATAAATTCCCAATGGATTTTATTAAATTAAATCCAAAATGCATAATTTGGTCAAATATCTTAACCAGATGGTAAAACAGCATCATAGCACATTATATGCACTTCTAAAAAGTGTTTTTATTTGCCACTTCCTGCTCTTTCCTTTCAGAGATAATGGAAGCAGTCTTCAAATACAGATAGTTCTGGTGTTAAGTTTTTGAAATGGTCTCATCATTAGATCAACTCTGTATAGTTTGTATAAGAGAGATTTCAATCTGACATGTATATGGGGGATTATATAATTTGCACAGCTATGAAGTTGTGGGAGAAAAAGAAAAGCCAACCACAAACTTAGAGAAAAACTCACTTAGCTGTATAATATTTAGGAGCTCAAAGTTTAAAAATTTTGCATCCAAATGTAAACTGGTGCACTTGTTTATGATCACCAAGGAGAGAAGTGAATTCACTTGAATTAGTGAATTGGGCTGTGTGAAATGATAAACTCTTGAAGTATCTGTACAACTTTAAAAATTTTTCATATACTTTTACCTTCAAGTTGTCAGTTTATTGCTGTGCTTACCTAAGAAATGTGTGGCCTTCATTTGTCTTTAGTCATCGACCAGAATTACATTAATTCTTTCCCCATAGTGCATTCATCTACTTTTTTCCCTGAAGTAAAATACTTTTTAAAATTATGAAACCTGTAATGCCTATTAATTCAATCCAAACCTTTTTGCATCAGTGTGTTTAATTTTGCTTGGAATTACATCCTGAATTATATGGAAAGGGTCTTGAAGAATTAAAAACTGACGCTTCAAATATTCTGGATTAAAAGTAGCTTTTAATATGTCAGCATGTGACAAATTTTTAAATTAAAAAAATGCTTTCAAATTAGTGGAATGATTTTCTCCTAAGTGTAAATTTTTATAACTCTGCAAATTACCTGAAGCCATGCATAGAACTTTGTCAATAAATTGACACTCAGGTGAAGGAGGCTGCAAAGGTGACTGCCTAGTAAATTACAGTGCTCTGTCTAAAGAAGATTCAGGAAAATGTGACTTCCTTTGTTTATTACAAGCCTTTTGTATGCACAGAGATTTGTAATGCCAAATAGCTTTTTACATCCAGGAGTAGTAACTGTTTGAACACCTTGTGCTTGCATAGAAGCTTGAGTCATGGCGCTTAATTATGCCAGATGCTCTGGTGTTATTTTAATATTTAAAGTGTTATTTGCTGTGTTCAGTTTCACATTATTAAAATGGTGTAAAATATGAGTATTGGGAAAAGCTTGAGTGTAGGCTACTTTTTTAAATGTGGGAGAAAAAAGCAAGCAGGTGTGAAGGTTGAAAGCAGCTGGGTGTGCTAGTGATTTTTGTTTCCACAAAGTTACTTTTCCACTATGTCTCTCTGCTTTCCTTTTCCTGAGTGACTGAAATATTTGCGGTCAAGGCTACCTGAAATGTTAGATGGGGATCTTGGTATTAGATTTGTATCTCTCTTCAGCAGTAACCCAATAAAATGTTTCATTTATTTAGGTTTATTTATGAAACGGAACATCACAATGGCATAGCAGAATTACTGGAAATACTGGGAAGGTAAGTTTTAGGTTTTGTTTAATTAAACTCACTTGGTTTTAAGAGTAGACTTCAAAAATCAAGGGTTTTTTGTGTAAGACTGTAGGAACACAGAAAAAACTTGAACCTTTTGGCAATATTTTGGGATATGATAATTTTTGTAATCCTGTTTTTTAGGTCTTATTTTCTGCTTAGAATCTTTGTATTTAAAATAGTTGTAAAGCAACTACCAGAAAAATGTAGTGAGAAATTTATTAAAAATTCTTCACTGAACATGTAGTGGGTAAGCAAAGGAAGCACAGGTTATGAAACTTCAGAAACCTCATTTTGCTAGCCCCATCATTTCTTAGACTTCAGTTACATATCTGTAAGCCTTGGACACTAAAATTTTACAATTTAAAGCTGATAGCCCCATTGAAACTAGTGAGTTTTTTATTAACTGATTTCCGTAATCCACGTGCAAGCTTTTGGCATTTTTTTAACATTAATACACTGCAAAAACTCAGTTAGGATTACTTTATTGTATTTACTTTACAAAAGTAAATACAATACTGTACTTTATGGTATTTCTATATTTTTGCACATGAAAGTAACAGATGAGCAGGAGCAGGTTGATCAGGGTTGTCTGGTCAGGCTTTGTATATCTCCAAGGATGAAAACCCCCACAACCTTTCTCAGCAATGGGTTCCCACGTTTGACCACACTCACAATAAAAAGGATTTTTTTCCTTGTCTCTGAATTAAATATCCCATCTTTCAGTTTGTCTCTTGCCCTTTCAATGGACATCGCAAAGAAGAGTCTGACTCTTCACACCGTCCCTTCATATATTTGTAGACATGGGTGAGATCCCCCTGTGCCTTCTCTGCTTCAAACTAAACAGCTTTTTCAGCCTCTCTGTGTATGTCAGATGCTCCAGCCTCTTCATTGCACTTTACTGGACTCCCTCCAGGATGTCTGCATCCTTCTTGTCCTGGGCACAAACACCAGATGTCTCACCAGGGCTGAGCAGAGGTGAAGAATCACTTACTCACCTCAACTTACTGGCAATGCTTTTTCTAATGCAGCCCAGAAGGCTGTTGAAATTGGAAAGATGTTTTAAAATTTCCGAGGTCTATGTGCCTGCCCAGAATAGTTCTTTAATTTTCGATTAAATGTTCAGTGATTAAAGAAGTTACGTGTCCATCATTACTTCAACACACTATACTGAAGTAACACTCATCAAAACTCATCATGAAAACTATAAAGTTTAAGTACTGGAATATAGAACTAAATCTTCCAAACTGTTATTGAGTCACCAGCTTTTTCATTCTTGCTTTTGTTAGGTTGGCTTTAAATATTGCAAGCTTAAAAGTGATGTTGGTTTGGTTTGGGGATTTTTTACTCCCTCAGGTTTTTCCAAATCAAAATTCCTAGTAGCTCAGTGAGGATTCTGTGCTGTAACTGTTCTGTGTTGGTTATTCATCCAGTCCATTAAGAAGTTTCACCAAGCATGTTGTTGACACGGAGCTTCTTGTTCTAGTACTGTGGGTTTAGGTAAAGGTTCCCTTGACCCAGCACTGAGCTGTGCATCTGCACTCAGCTGTGACTGGGATGTCTGGCATTGGAATGTGGTGTTTGGTTGTACTCCAGGGCCTTGCAGAAATACTAATAGTTAAGTAGAAGTCATGTTTTGACTTGTCCGCTGTCCTGGATTACCTCTTCTGCATTCAGGCTCTGTTTCAATTGTTAATACCATGAGGAAGCTGGGAGAGATGTGTATTCAAAGCTTTGAAAGAGTGAGTAAGTTCATAGTGAGGGGTGAAGTCTGAACTGTAGGTAGGTACAGTTGTGTGCACCTTGGAAGAAGAATTTGAGACTTCTGAAAAACTTGGTTAAGGCATAGACAGAGACTGATTTGACTATTCTATTCATTTTTAAATACTAGAAAACAAGCCCAAGAATTTTTGTATATCCTGTACATTAGTGCAGACTTCTATATAATTACTGATCTTTATTTTTAAATTTCTTTCCCTGGCAGCATAATTAATGGATTTGCCTTACCATTAAAAGAAGAGCACAAAATATTCCTATTGAAGGTTTTGTTACCATTGCACAAAGTGAAATCACTCAGTGTCTACCATCCACAGGTAAATTTTGCTTGGTGTTTTTCATACTAGTGTTTAAGTAAGCTTGCTTGAAGAGGTTGGGGGACTTGAGTAAGGCTGCTGTGAATTTGATTTTAAGCTCCAAAACGCCCCAGCTAACTGGCCTGGGGAAAATTACTTAACATATGCATCTAATGCTTCACTTGTTGATAGAAAAATTAAAAAGAAAATATGTGTGTACACAATAATACCCTTTTTAGAAGCACTGTAGTGTTTATAGATGAAACACGTGTAGTAGTTAGTTAATGTGAGGGTTCTTAGTATTTATCCGCACAGGATTTTTTGTTTATCTTTTTGTCTGTAATGTTAGACATAAAAAATTGCAGAAAAGTATGGTTTTAATGAATGTCATCTATAAACACTTTATTCTAAATTACATGAAGCAATTCAGCTGAATTCGGTTTGTTGGTGTTTTGAAAGGAATTGGGAATTTACTAGGACATCATTATTTAATTCAATGGATCCTTTTAGAAGTCCACAGAAAAAAGGGGGCTTCTGAGTTGTATCATGCTTTTAATCCATCTGTAGTTTGTGCTAAATTTAGTTCCATTCAGAATTTCTAGAGGACTGAGAAATTGTGCAGTGTGAGAGAAATTACAGTATTGTTGTGGTATGCTGAAATTTTATGTGATGGATTGTTACACAACTTCTGGATTTTTAATTTGAAAGTTCCTTATTTACTATGTCGTTTGAGTACTCCAGAATTCTAAGTACCATTTATTCTAATAAAATCTACTTATATTTTTAATACCTTTTCTATAATTACAATTCTCTAGCATTGAGAGATGCTTATAAGCATTTGCTTTGGATCTTGTCTTCAGTGGCTTTCATCAGTTGCTGTTGAAGTAATAGAATAAAATGCCTCTCATTTCAAAATTTATTTTTTATTTTCTAATGCCATGAACAAAACCTGTTGGGGTGTGAACAGCAAGACCTTTTGTATCTCAACTAGAACAGCTATCTGTGATCATCAGCTTTTCTACTGACCTGAGACATCGTGTTCTTTATCTGTTCCCTTAAAATCACAAACTAATTCTCCAAAACCTTCAGCTGACTCGAATTGCTGTTCAGCATCAGTAGAAACAGGGTAGTGACATAGGGATGCCTCCCTTACATGTCCTACTGAATGAAATGGAAAAGTACTTGAAGTGAGTTTACTGTGTGAAACACTGGAGTAAGTAGATGCCTGAAAATTTGCATTGAAACAGTGGCAGATAGAAGGATTTGCTGGTAAAGACATGCATGGAGAAAGTTAATTTTTGTGTTAAATCACATTTACTTTGGAATAGGGAAGAACAGCAGCTGTAGTAATCTCAGCTCATTCTTCAAATTATGATGGGGAATTCCTGGTAGGAATCATCAAAAAAGGGAAAGGAATTGGGTCATCAGCTGAACTTCAGTAAGTGGAGAGACTTAGGAGGAGGAAGATGGTTAAACAGTCTGTGAGATGAGCAGTGATCGCCCAACTTATTTTGGGATTGTGGGCCTATAGAGTGAAAGGGATGTAATACTTCACTATTTAGGCACAGGTGGACAGTCTCATTCTCAGCACTGCAGTTGGTAAATACTGTAATTAAGCCTCAGGTTGCATCAGCTTACATTGATAGCCATAGTTATCATTAGTTGTGATATATAAAAAAATCCCAAGATTTACAGCCGTTCAATGTACTTTTATCTAACTTAGGTTATTAAATAGAAAATACTTACTAAATCAGCATGAGACACCAAAATGGTAGGGAATGGAAAGCACTCTAGAGGACAAGGTCGTGATTTTTAAGTCCTATATTTGAAAAGATGAAGTGTGATGAAATGCAAAGTACTAGGTCTAAAAAGAAAACATTGTCATGTGTATCTGTATTATAACAGAAAAAGGTGAGGACAGACTTGCAAAGGGTGGAGAGATTTGCTGAAGCCTTCTGTTTAAATTGTCTGCCAAATAGGTTTTTAAATTTTAATTTTTTTTTAATTTACAGAAGAAACTTGTATTTTATTTGAAGCATCCAAAATTATTCTTGACTCATGCTCGTGACTTCAAAATGTGTTCAGTTTCATAGTGAGAATTAATAAAATTCTTTTTCTTTTACTGTAGCTGGCATACTGTGTGGTTCAGTTTTTAGAAAAGGACAGCACACTTACAGAACCGGTAAGTTTATCTTGCTATTACAACATATTTTGAACTATTAATATTAGTATAGCTTATACCTGTAGACTGTTTAAGGAGGTTTGGGGAACAGAGTATTTATGTGTAATTGTTTATATTTGATTCAAATATTTAACCATTTTGATATATCAAAATCCGTTTTTTCCAACAGTCGTTCAGAATATCCAAAACTAATTAAAACAACATGAGTAGTATAGGTCTTATGAAGAGACAGATTTTATTCTGCTTATTTTGTTCTGGCTGAGCAGATAGGAGATGGTGGATCCAGAAGCAGTTTAGTCAGAAATCAGCTTGCCTGAACTGTGCTCTGTTGAGAGATGGATGTTATAATGGAACAGAGATTTCTGACACACAGCTACCTATTGGTGCAAGGCTTTGAATCAGGTCCTGTTCATGTCTACAAACCTTGGACAAAATCAGGCTTTGGTCTGGCTGCACATAATTGCAGAGATGAATAATTTTAACTGTCCTCTATAGTATCTGGTGGTTTGCTTCATTACACCCAATATCAAGTAGGTAAGAACTAATCTGTTTATACAGTAGATCAATAAAACAATTGCTGCTAATAGAAGTGCACATTATTAGATTATGACCATTTCCATTGTAAAATGGAAACTGGATTTCTTGAAACAAATTGAAGTATACACCTGAGCAAGAGTTCTCTTCTAGCTGGAGCTTGTAATATTTAATAACATAGCAAATGTCAGACATTCTATCATTTGTACTGTATGAGATCTTGTTTTCTTAGCTTTCTTTCAGACATCAGATAGGATGTTGCATATTTCCTAGTAGGAATGTAGAAATCTAGAACTAATATACATCCAAGTTTGTTTCCTTTTTTGATCCCAATTTGTGATTACAACTTTCTTTAAAAACGTAGCACACACATCAGCAAAATACTAAGTTCCTCTTCAAAAGATCCTGGTTCCTTCAAATTTAAATGCTTTGCTTCCCCTTATAATTGTCACATGAGACTTTCTGACATCTTATTTTTTTAAATCTGTGTATATTAATCAAGGCTTCATTAAGGACATAATGTGTACTTTCATGCTTACACAATATATACATGAAAGAAGCACTTATTTCTCAGAGTTGTCTTGTCAGCGATATTAAATATTACATACAGCTTTTATATTTAAGAATCATAGAATGGTGTTTTGGGTGTTCATGGTTTGCTAGGTAAGCAAGCTGGGTAAATATTTTATTAATCATGAAGAAAGTTAAGACTAAGATTATAGTAAGATAGTCAAATCAAAGTTTAAAAGCAACATACCTAGAGTAGTTGGTCACCTGTCAATTCAGGCATTTATAGTAAATACTTTGTTAAAATATACTGATAGAACTTAATTGCTTGAGTTTTGGATTACATCCCCAAGAAGGTAGAGATTTAAAGCTGCTGTCACTTAAGTGGCAGGTAATTTTCCTGATAATGTGGTAGCAAATTTGCACTTTGATCATATTAAGTTAGATGTTAGGTTTTCTCTTTAGTATTTTGATTATTATTTTTGAACACATCTTATAGACGTGTAACTTTGTTTTCTGAAGAAGTGAGTTTAGACCTATTAACAGTTATTTCTGTGACACTGAACCATGTCTGATTACTACTGTTACATGGGACAAGAGATCACAAGTTTTGTGTTCTGCTTAAAATACCAGACTTATTAATGCATTATAATTGAGTTCAAGGTAAAGTGAAATTATCATAAAATTATTTTATCTTTGTCTCTACAGGTGGTAATGGCACTGCTGAAATACTGGCCAAAGACTCACAGTCCAAAAGAAGTAATGTTTTTAAATGAACTAGAAGAAATTTTAGATGTTATTGAACCATCTGAATTTGTTAAAGTTATGGAACCTCTCTTCAGACAGCTAGCCAAATGTGTGTCCAGTCCACACTTTCAGGTCTGTATTTACTGCATGTACAATGATATCAAAATTTTTGTAAAGCAGACTTGTAATGTATTATTCACCATAAGGAATTTTATTTGTTGCAAAGTCTTCAATTCTATGTCAAGTTGCAGGAATCCAAACATTAGTTTTACTATTTCTTTCCAAGAGTGCAATATGTGCATTCATATTGGGGGATTCACTTCAGTGTTACACTTAACATAAAAAAGCTGAAAAACTCAGTGTTTTCAGAAGTACCTAAACCCTTTCAATATAGTGTTTGCATTTCAATACTTGTAATGCAAGTTCTACAAACACTGGTTCTTTTGGGAAGTATTTCTTTGCTTGAATTTCAGATTTCATAGGTTATAGATTGAATCATGTCCCTAGCAAGTTGAAAAGCAATTCTTCCGTCTCTCTTTCCATCACCTCCGTGACTGTCATTAGCACTGAAAAATCCAAGTCTGAGTTGCAATTTTTCTTACCTTTATATTTGCCAAATGTTTTAATTATTTGCTCTGTAAGAGATTGAAGACGTGTTCCTTTTTTCATTCGTCTTAGGTTGCAGAGCGAGCATTATACTACTGGAATAATGAATATATTATGAGTTTAATTAGTGATAATGCAGCAAAGATTTTACCCATCATGTTTCCATCCTTGTACCGGAATTCAAAGACGCATTGGAATAAGTAAGAAACACTTGTACCAGTTTCTGCTACTTCACTTATGTGTAGTTCTAGGTTTAAGAGTTCCGATCTGTGAGTTGCTAGTTTAACAGTGTGTTGAGCTGTTTATTCTATGGCATTGAAGTTGCTAGATAAAGAGACTACTGCTGTCAATTTTTAGGAAGTATTAAGAACTGTAAAATATAGTTTTTCCTTTTCTAATTAAACAAGAAAGAGTGTTTTAGTTCATCTAATCCATTACATTCTTCGATAAATATGGAGCAAATTTGGCATTCAGCTGTAGTTCAGATACTTATAAAGACTAACTTTGTTTTCTGATCACTAACCTATTTGCTGATTTGCATTTCTTCTGCATTCTCGTGAAATATCTTGTAGATCAGATAATTTTTCCCCTTAATTTTATTTTCTTTTTGTTTATTGCTTTTTTTCTTCATTCACCATTGATTATTTTCACTTTTTTCCGCACATTAACGTAGTACTTACACATGAAAACAATCCTGGTCAGCTCCCTCCTGCAGCTGTTCCATTGTAAAGTGCCTCTTTGTTTGAGCTATTGTGCAACTGCTGGGATGGTGACAGTATCCCAGTCTGGCTCTAGCTTTGAATTGAGGACTGCTGATGGGCTGGCCCAGAATGAGTAATCAGTCTGCAATTAAACACTGGGAAAGAAATGGAAAATAAAGTGATGTTAAAGGGGTTGCTTACTGTCGCTGGGTGCAAGCAGTAACAAATAATGTACTCATTAATAAAATTCCAATTCAGTGGTGCAATTGTACATAGTAAATGTGGGTTGCTGTTGGTTGTTTTTTTTTCTGACTTTCAAGGTCATGCATTCATTTTATTCTGAGCAAAAGTCATGCTACCAGTACAGCTGCACTCTTACTTGTAACTCCATATACAATACAAAGTAATCATTTAATGGATTGTTTTTTGAGCAGCAGTACATTATAGCCTGGAACTGTAAATTAATCTGTAAAAGTGCCTCATAAAGCAGATTGGTTTTCTGTAATTTTTGTGGTGTTTTCAACTTTACTTTTCTAAAACATTTCTAAAGAGTTCTGTCATAATTGTGTTGAAGTGAGTGCAGTTGCTGTGTGGCAATTTTCAAGGGAATGGGGTCTTTTTTTGCACCCTTTTAATCACTAACTCTTTTTTTTTTCTTCAATTTATCAGTTGCCAGTAAGTTACTTACATCAAGATCTTTAGTGTCACACTGCATTTTCTCTACTAACCCTTATGGGATTAGTGTCAACTACTAAATTTCACAACTAGCCCTGTGTTGATACATGTAGTATTAAGAGTGAAGTTCAAACGTCAGAAGTGTAAGTGATGAGCAGTACTACAGAGTAAGAAAACTGCATTCAAAGTTGGTAATTTCAGTACTTGTGTTAGGCATCTTGTGGGTAAATTGAAACTTCCACTAATTAATTTTGTTTCTACTTATTCTGAAATGATGTAATTTTCCAGTTATGTATGCTATTGGCTACTGTTGACCAGAAAAAGTATATTTCAAAGTTTAAAGTACTCTGAGTTTCAACCAGAAGTTTTACTTATAGGACAATACACGGCTTGATATACAATGCTCTGAAACTCTTCATGGAGATGAACCAAAAACTGTTCGATGACTGCACACAGCAATTTAAAGCAGAAAAACTGAAGTAAGTTTTCATGTCAGTGTGTCTGTCTGTTCTTGAGTAATTTGTTCAGAGTACTTTAGCTCTGAAAAATCACTGTGTCATTAGTGGGAAGTTGCCCATTTGATGCCAGTAGAACAGTCTCAAAGTTGACTTGCTGAAACTTCTTGTTATAGTTGAACTGTAAACCTTCTTAACAATAAGGCGTCTCATGTAGGCTTAGATGCATTGGGGTCACCATATTCCTAAAAATGAAGTTTTTGAGTGGGACATTGCTAATAGTGGAGCCCAGTGTAGAGGATCTGTTAAACAGTTTAGTTTGCATCCTGTGTTTATTTTTGCATGCTTTATTTACCCAGTGTTACTTCCTTTCATGTTGCCACTCAGTTTGTCCCAAAATACTTCCCCAGTATTTTTCAGCATTGCATTGTGTGTTAGCATAGCTTCACATTATTATAAAAGTTACCTGAAATCAAGTGCAGCTCCACTGTAGTGCAGGTCTCTAGTACAGATTTTATTTGATGGAAGAATGCTGCTAAAATGAGATAGAGAAGTCAGAAGGATTAATGGTTTAGATCTCATTTTAGGGGCTGGAAGCAGTTAGTGGATACTGAAAATGCCTGGATTTGAATTTTTTTTTAAATTTCAAAGTAAACAGGGATTCTTTCAAGTAGAGGTTCAGATTAGACACCTGTTTTAAACTGATATACTGGAAGTAGTACAGATTCTCAATGTAGATTGATTTGTCCAAGTTTTGAAGTCCCTTATTAGAATTCAAGAAGAAATGAGCTTGTACTGTAACAGATTTTTAAGATGTGTGTGTTTATAGATGACAAAATATGAGCATTGGCTCTTCAAAAAAAGACTGTAATTCTCTTTTTCCTGATTGCAAGTAAGTGGAATCCCTTTTAAATGAGAAATCAGATCTTTTCTTCTCTGATTTTAATAAGTTTTTTGGGTGATGTTCTGAGTGTGAACTAAATCAGAGTGCTGAGCGATGGGCTAGCAACACAAAACCAAAGTAAAAAATCTCCCACCATATAAGAACTGAAAAGGGGGATGGGTTCCTACTTCCCATCTTGAATTAACTTAATTGAGAACTAGAGGCAAATTGTGTATGTGCTTGGATATAACTGCTCTGCCATTTTTTCTTGACATTTGGATCATCTGCGCTGTGCATCGAGAGCATTTTTAGCGCTCTTAGTTTAAAATTATTTTAAATTCTACAAGCCTTCAGAGACAGGTGATCATTCTAGTCTCTGCAAGAAGATGTTTATTTGTAAGAAAGATAGGAAAACAAACCCTAGATTTTACATTTTCAAATTGCATCGGGCATAACAAAACAAACTTCTATTTTATTTTAAAAAAAGGGATTTATGTGTTCCCTCTGGGCTTGCTACTCCCTAGAAAGAGCATGGTTTTGTTGGGTACTTCTCTGTTAGAGTTCAATTCAAAATGTCTCTGGTGCCTTTTCCTTTAACCTATTACCTGAAGTCATTGGGCTGACAAGTAATAATCTCTGTCCTTTTCGTGGTCAGTTATCGACTTCTTATTTACCAATATAGCATTCTCATATTATAAATAAAACACAAAGATGCTTTCAGCCTAGATCAAAACTTCTTTCTTTTTTACTTAAAATTTTTACTTTTAACAGTGTACATGTACTAAAGATAAACTGCCATCAGCCAGTTCGTTGCTTTCATGAGAAAATCTTGAGATGTTTCCCTTTTAATGTTGATTTGAGATCATGGGGTATTGATACAATGCAAATTATCCTGTCAACAGTGGTGTTTTGGGCAGTAGACTCGAACAAGTATAGCTAAATAATTTATTCTGTTGAATTCTTTTACTTCTTTATGATTTTTTTTCCCAGAGAGAAGCTAAAATTGAAGGAACGGGAAGAAGCATGGGTTAAAATAGAAAATCTAGCCAAATCAAATCCCCAGGTATTTAGAAAAGATTAACGTGTTCATGTTTAAATACTCTAATTTTGTTAAATATCGGTGGGGAAAACAGGTCTGACTGATCATGGAAATAAAGGAATTTCACCAATTGTATTATGAAAGATACACAATAAAAGTACTTTTCAAATTTTTAACCTTTCTCTTGTGCAAGTAATTATTTAAAAAAAAAAGTTCTGAAAAGTATGATATTAAATACTTTCTCTTTTCCTTATAATAGGACTTATACTGTATTGTGGTTTGAAAAGTTACTGTGCAAAATTATGGAAAAATACAGAGAGGCCATAATTGATTTCTCTTGAAAAGCTGTTTTGCAAACAATGTATTGCAAAAGAGATGTTTCTGCAAACTGTTGAGTTTTAACTGGTCAGTTTTCCTTTGTGTCAAATGGATTCAAGTAATATTGTATGTTCTTGTCTGATGCATTTGTTCTCATACTTGCACTGAGCCGCTCTGCTGGTGAACCTGCTCCTCAGGTCTTTCCTAAAGGGAAACATCCTGTCCAGCATTACTTGATATGACTCAAATTATGATAATGAAACAAAGGTTTTAGACTGTTCATTGTATTTTGAAATTACAGGAGAAGGAAATGGTTTTGTTTGGGTCCCCCCCAACCCCTTCATTTGCTTGGAAATTGCTGCCAGTTTTCTTTTAGCTCAGTCATAGGGTTTGCTGCTCTGAACAAAAAAACCTCCAAACATTTAAATTGCTTCGCAGCCAGAATTCTATTATACTGTAGCAAAAAACTTAATGTACTGTATATTTCTAACACCATCTAGCTGAGTTTAAAGTGGTGGAGGAGGGGAAAATGGTACCCTGTAAACAGAAGTGGGGACACTTTTTGATCTCAGTGCTATTTTAAAACAGAAAGTATGAGGTCATCTCTTTTTCTAAGAAGTGGAAATTACTAAATATTTTTTTCCTCTTCGGATATTTGCCAGGGAACAATTACTAAACTGCTTAAGTAAAAATCTAGTAAAATTAATAGAATGTCAGTTGACAACAGATGAATTAAATGAATCAAAAAGGACTATTCCTATGAATGCAATAATTGACTTTGAGTGGCAAAACATTTCTCCAGTGACGTAACTCATACAAAAGCCTTGTTTGAAGAGTACTTGATATACATGGTCATTTGCTATCACAAATGATGAGCTGTTACATGTTTGGCTAAATAAGTGGATTGAGTTGTAGAAAAATTTAGAGTTCTACAGTATCAATTCCATTTTCTTTCCAAGGAACTTCTTGTAAGTACATTTTCTGATACTGGTTAACACCACCTGTATACAGTATATTCTGTATAGTCTGCTTGAAGAAACTTCATATTTGGAAGAAATTTAAAATACAAATTACTGAATGCACCACTGAATTGACATAAGGATATAAATGCTTTTAGTGCACTAGATAATGGATTTCTAGGAGTTTCTTTTTTCCTGGAATGTGTTATTAACTTTTTAGTTTGTCTAATAACTGATGACTGTTGTTGTTCAGAGCTGTTCCTGATTCTGCATGACACAAAAGTACAATTTAAGATTTTAAATCATTATAATTATATTTGTGAAATCCTTGCTGTTAGGGATTTTAAAAAAATTTTTCTCATTTGCATTAAGCTATTGGTACACGCAGATACCAATATATTTATGCGGAAAAAACTATGAAAAAGTCTGTGTGTGCATGTAAATAAGTTCTGAATTCAAAACTATATACACCTTGTCTGAATTAAAATTGGATGTATTGAGATTACTAGACAACAAAGATTTTGGGGTTTTTTTAATTCCTAAAAGACTTCTATAATTGTTTTTCTTTCCAAAGACAGAAAAGTTTAATATTTTGGTTTGAAATTATATTAAATGTATATTAGGTATATTTGGTCTTTTAACAGTGTATTTTTTCTTCCAACACAAAATTGCATCAGCTAATAAAATAATTGTGTTTCAATTACTACATTGTTCACAGAGCACTTGACAACGTATTAATAAGGTTTCAGATAACTGATTGCCAAAGTAGACATGCAATACTGACAAAATCTGAGTATTTTAAATTGAGTCTCAGATAATCAAACCATCTTTTTTTTTTTAATGCTGACTGTATTTTTCAGCAGGATATTTCTGCCAAATGTGAAAGTGTTAGAGTTCCATTCTAAAATCTATTGCTTAGTCCCTGGAAGCATAAAATATTGAAGTTAATCTCAAATAACTAGTCATGTCATTCAAATGCTCAAATACACTCCTAGTATTTAGTTATTATGACTAAGAATTATTATTTTAACATTTTGCATTTTATTAGTACCCAACATACAGTGACACGAGTTTGCTGAACAGTCCAGTTGCAATGGAAACAGACGGGCCTTTAATTGAAGATTTGCAGACGCTGAAAAAAACAGTGAAGGAAGAGGCTTGTCAGGTAAAGCCTTGTGAAGAGAGCAAAGTACTCCAGTTTATGAATTTATTTCTTTAGGTGCTGTTAATCATAAACTTGGCTTATATTTTCAGCCCCATAACCATTTGTTCTATATAATACTCTTCATCAGGGCTGCTACTTTCAAATGATAGTCCAGCAGCCAGAAACAGTGTTATGTTTCTAATGCCTGTGAATTTGCTACACAGTCTCTTTTACAGTTTCTTCTTCTCAGAAACTTTGTTTTTATTTTCACTTAGGAATATGTTTGTGTCGTTATGAGAGCAATGATTATGCATTAAGGATGGTGAGAGCTCTAGCTAAAATCTACAACATCATGTTCTAGTCTTTGCTCAATATAACGGTGTTGATTTTTCATAAGAAAACCTTGTCAATACTAGAATCTGATTATATTTTATATATTTTTGTTTGTTATTCAGAGCCTTCATCGTGGTTAAAGCTCTTGTGTTTTAAAAAAATATGTGTTTCTTGCCCACTCATGTGTCTTCTTCCTCAGTCCACCTTCTGTCAGGTTCCATTACCCACTGCAGGGCGAAGACTCTTGAGGTCAATTCCATCCTTTTGTCTTTAGTTAATGCTCAGTAATATTCATGTATTTTTAATTGAACATCAGTTAAGTGGAATCATAGTACTGATGTTGAAACTAGGAATTTCAACTTGGAGCTGGTTGAAAATGGAGAGATGCCAGGTAACATTGCAGCATCCCTAAGATTTCTGGAAGGAATGTGTAGTATATAGTACTATAAATCTGTCTAAATCCAGCAAAGTCTAAGACAGGAGAAATGGACGCAGAAAAAACAGTTGAGTTTGGAGATAAAGTCTGTTAATTTGAAGCAGTGTATCTAATAAGACATTTAATAAAAATAAGCATGTGGTCAACCTAACCTTCTAAATTGCTGTGTTAAAATTCCAGTGTCATTATCCTGCAATATTATATTTTACTTATTATTTGTTACATGGTATTTTGAGTGAAGGTTGGAATTAAAAGAAATTCTGGAATACCTACAAGGCACACTTAGGGATTGCTGTTATTTAAACACTTCTGTATAGTGTGGATCCCTGTGTGTTACAAATAAATCTTGGTGGCTGAATTGCATCCCTCTCTAGGGCAATGAACAAGAGTAGCATTCCCCTGAATGGAAATGATGGATAGAGCTAGTCAGTGAGGAGCACTGGGCTGAATAAAGTTTCTGAACCTCTGCCTTTCTTCATACCTTGGATAGCTTAGCCAGGCCCACATGAGGAAGAAGGGGGCTGCCTTTCAATTGCTCCAGAACCTGGAACCAGTTCTAGTGGAGAAAGGTGCCTACAAAATTATTTAGAAAAATTAGTACTGCTTAATTTTAGAGTTGTGTTGGTCATAGTGTCTCCATCTTTGACTGTGCTATTTCCTAACACTTAACTATTTTCTCAGGCTTTGAGACCGTGGTTCACTTTCTGTCCTGGCCAGAGAGCATTAAAATTCCTACTTCATAAGCCTGAGAGCTCCAGCATCAGTTCTAGAAGAAAAGCAGCTAGAGCAGAATTCTGTGCTAGTAGCTAGGACAAGAAGTTAAGAACAAAATTCCCAGTCCCAGTTGCTGGAACAGTTTGAGGATTTGGCCAGTATTATGCAATATAAAATGCAGAAACAGTAATGTCAGCCCAGACTAAAATGAAGGACTTTCATCTAGGTCCTGCCTTCTTTTCTCCAAAGAATTCAACTCCGTGAGCTGTAAAGTTTGGGCTGTATACAACTTCATTGGTAGCATTCCAGCTGGAAAACTAGTGTGTCATATCCCTATGAATGAGTTTTGCCACCACCCACAATTGTAAGGAAGGGTGGGGACTTAAAAAAATGAAACTAATGGAAAATAAGCAAACTGTAAACAAAATTCTGAAACTTGGATTGGAACTGCTCAAGTGTTCCTCAGCTGTCTCTACAAGTGCATGCTTTTTTCCCTTCCCTTGCTCACAAAGTGTGCAAGAAGTGAGATGAAAAGAAGATTATAAGCCAAGGTTTCAAAGAGAAAGATCCTGTCCTAGCAGAGCTAATCAAATGTTTTTAATCAGGAATTCTTATTAGAAAAACTAAGCCTACAAGAGGATGGGTAAGTTTGGATCACCAGGCAGGAAAAGATTTGGTTAAGGATTAGAGTGTTGCAGAAAGGTAGCATTCCTGCATCAGTCTTTGTGAGGACACTGGACAGACAATTATATATCCCTTGCTAAGTACCATCAGCACTTGATGTTAAAACAAGAGCTACTACAGTTACCAAATGGAAAAAAAGGCAGTTAAAAGGACAGTTTTGTTTTTTAAATTAAACTTCAGAAATGCAACTACATAAAGATCTATATAGTTTCAGTGAACGTAAGGTTTATGCCAGAGGCTGGCAATATAGCAGAATGCCCTGCTGAAGAATTGATAGACTGACTGAGGGAAGTAGATCAAGAATTTTTTTATGTATGAGACTTATGTGAGAATTTTTAATGAATGCTCTGCCACAATTGGACCACTGTGACTTACTAACTTTGAACATGCCAATAAATAAATGGCTGAGTAAAAGCCAGGCAGTTTTTCATAAGGACTTGTTCATAGGAAAAAAAATAAACAAGCAAATTAAGGTAGGTAGACAGACATGGAAACTAGATAAAGACACCAGTATAAAGTTAAAGGTACTTTGTTAGGAATATTGTCTGGTTTTGAGAGAGGATTGGTAAAATGGTAGTGATGTCATGATTGTTTATAGCTCAGAATTTCATGGTTGTTTCTAGTTTTCCTCTTAGCAAAGAAATTGATTTTAATACTGGAAACTGCACAGATGGTAAGGTAAAGAGGAGAAAGTATAAACTTCTTCCTAGATGTTTTTTATTTCTTTTCCTGCAAGTGAGCATACTAATAATGTGGAAGAGGTACTCTGAAGTAAAGTTTAGTAATTAGTATGTTTGGCTAACTTTGTTCTGTTTTTATTTCAGGCACAAAAAGATCAGAAAAAAGATCGTCCTCTTGTGCGACGCAAGTCAGAACTGCCTCAGGATATCTATACCATGAAAGCCTTGGAATCACATTGCAGAGCTGATGAATTAATATCACATGATGGGCATTAAACTATTACAGTGAAATATTATTTTGGAGGAAAAGTTTTTTTTTTTCTGGACTCAGTTCTACAGTAGAACTTAATTTTTTTGTGCCATACCAATCAGTTACACACAAAGTCAAAGCTTTCTTCAACCCATTTCTGTAGGCAATAACTTAATAGAGTATGCAGCTCAAGATTAGTAGTTCAAACAATGGTAAATTACCCAGTTCCATTTGTAGAATATTGGGTTGACTATAATCAAGTGGACACAATTTCCTGGAGGTGTTGTCGTAATACCAGCTAGCTGATAACATGCAGTTTTTATAATCGTATTTGAGAAAAGTGTTCTATAAAATCTTTCCATCTAAACAAGTGAATGACCAATAGTTGGTACTAATGATAATGTGTGTTTTCAAAAGTAAAATTATCTCAAATATAAGTATTAAACTTTTTCTAGGATTTCTCAGCTTTACAGTTGTTGCAACATTATTGCTGTCTTGTTATATACCAGCAGTTTTGAAAATACCATTATTCTTTCGTATTATAAAACATGGCTTACAAACTGGTAACATCCATGACAATCCTCAGTCGTCATTCCTTTCTAAGAATTCTGTAAATTCATTTCTCTTTTACTTAGGGTGAAGATATATATATATATATATATCTCTATATATACCACGTCCTAATACTTTATGTAGATTTAAAGCCATATCTTCCAGTCTGTAGTGTATAATATGGCACCAGTATTCCAGATATGAACTGGTAGAAGAATTTTTCCTAAAATGAAAATTTGTTTACTATGACTGGGAATAGACTGAATATGAAATTTCATTTTAAGTTTTTTCAAGTCAATAAAATAACTCTTTCACTGTTTTCTCCCTTATCTGAGCTTTTAATACTCAGCATTTTTCTTGGGCTCTAGGAGTTCAATATTCTGTGGCAGATACTGTGTGATTTCAGTTGCATCAGTTCTTATCTGAAAGATGAACACAACATCATAAGCTTATTAAAATTTAAAAAAAAAAAAAAAAAACAGACTCTTGAATTCCATTCTGCTTCTTTTTAAATGAGTCTAAGAGCTGAGGAGATAGTGACCATAATTTTACCGTGAAAATATTTTTGTTGTTGTTGTAAAGAGCACATGTGCTGCAAATACACCTCACAAGTGAACTGAAAATGCATCTGAGTTGCTGATGATCTTCAAATGCTGCTATATATTCCACAAGATTACTTGCATGTAATGAGCTTTTTGTTGTAGATGGAAAAGCACGGGAGGAAAATCTCTTTAAAAATATAGTGCTTTGTCTTCAATATTTGATTTCTCTCAGGGTGGCCAGTATTTTGACTTACTTATCCTGCTTACAAGCTGTTTGAAATGTGTTCTGCTATTCTAAATGGGTGATTAGTTTCTTTTGTCTCTGGCAGTAACATGATATAACTTAATGTTTAATGTCTTGATGCATAAAGAGATAAAAAACGTGGCTTCTTTAAAAATAGTTTTGTTTTACTTTTTAAGGAAGTATAACATCTCCTGCATCCATAAAAAAAAGTATTGCTCAAAGCAGACATTCATAGTAACCTTGTGCAGATGTAGTGCCTGCTGTTCGTTGGTTGCATTTAACATTCAATTTCCAATATTTGTTACATTGTCTATTGGAAGAAAATTGTGAGTGGTAAATATTGGCTTACAACACCTAAATTTGAAGACCAACCCAACCTTTAAGTGGAATGTCCACTGTGTCTGAAAACATTTCCTGTAAAACTTGAAAAAGAAAATGCTTTACCATTAGGATAAACTATATGAAAACAGATTAAAGATGCCTTCTACTTTTGAGGGGAAAAGGGTGCTTTTTTAATTGTGTAAAGCAACGTCTATGTATTTTGATATACCATTGTTTGAACTTCCATCTTTAGCTGGTAGATTATCAGTTACCTTTGATTTTGGGTGTTCAGTATGTCTGTGCAAGAGATTGCTGAAAGGAATTATTCTTATGTTATCCAAGGGGGGGGAAAACCCAGCTGTATATCAGTGTTTGATTGATTGTGTGATACTCAATGTGTAAGAACATCTTTCACTGTCTAAATTTTATTTTTATTCTTTATTGAAGATAAACACTCACCAAAAAGGGAAGTATTGTGGTACTTTAGATGCTTCAAGTTCTCTATAAAGGCATATTTGAAATTTTGGGTCACTGAACATTTGCTTAGGCAATATTCCAAAATCTTATCACCACTAATGGTTTAGCATGTTTGTTATCAATATTTATATATTTCGTATAATCTTGTACTAAACAATTCTAAAACTAATACATCCAAAATAAAAAGAAAAATTAAAGTAGAATTTTGGTGACTGTTGTTCTTCATAAAGTTCTGTCTGATACCTTCCCCCATTTTCCAAAATTACACCTGTTCATCAGGAATGTCAAAAGTAATATTACAAGTGTCTTTTTAGTGTGGCTTTAGTATGGCTTCATTTTAATATTGTACATACATTGTACCTTGTTTTATGGTAATAAGTAATAAAAATGTAGACTTCATATTTTGTACAGAATCGTCCTATGTACAGAATAAAAAGTTCCTAGAAACAGCAAAAATAGGTAAGTGGCACAATTATTTTTCATTAGACAATATCTGTAACATTATACGTTAGTGGAATGTTAAGTTCAAATGTACCTACATATTTTTTAACATTTTGTAATTCAATTTTTTGTTCTGGCATTGTTTCTGAAGAACTTCATACACCTGCCATTTAATATGCTTTTATCTAATTTTAAAACGTAAAAAAAAAAAGGTGTATTATATGGACAAATAAAGAACATGTGAATTTTACTTGCTCATCATGAAACTAAGTTTAACACAAGGTGTTTGGGGATGTGTTCAGATTATCACTGCTAGCAGAATCATCTGTACAAATTAACCATAACTTTCACAAAAACACAACAAAATTATGGAAAGGCCATTAAGTTAAAAAAAAACATGAATAATTGATGTTCAGTAGAAGAATTAGACTTTACCTGTCAAACAGCAATCAGTACTAAAATTTGGTAGTACTCTAGTCTATAAATATGAAAAATACATCTTTCTTACCATAGTATTTTCCCCCATAACATTTCTGTATTGACAGGCTTCAAGCAAAGTAGCCATAAAATCTGGGATTATATTGTGGTACTCTGCATAATCGAGGGATATGGGGAAAAACTGAAGTCTACAGTACGAGATATCTTCCCTCTGCAATCCATAAAAATCTTCAAAAGAACTAAGGAAATTACTTGCATAAAGCTGGTATTCAGTAACTGGGGGAGTTGGGGGAGTTGAGTCTGGGATCAAGAGCTGACTATTGGCCTGAATTACAGATGTAAGATGTGAGTTACAAGTTAGGTCTTTGTGTAGTGAAAGAAACAGTTTTCTGCATGAGCTCAGTAGTAAACTCACCAAATCGTGAATGAAAAACAAGATATTGAAATTACTGAGGATCCAGTTATTCACTTTTGGAAATCAGGGTTAAATACATCTCAAAATACAATGTTTTAAAATACTGAGAACAATGACATTTTTTCCATATAAATACTTAAGTGAGTTGCCAGCTTTTTCAGGAAATGACCTTTAATCCTTTCCCTCTAAGGGAATTAGTCTCAGGGGCTTTGACCAGCAGCCTTTTTGGCACTGCTTTCATGGTATGGCTTTGTAGAATTGGAAAGGAAGGTGCTACTGTAGCACATACTGCTTGTGTTTGGAAATGTGTTCATTTGCTTTATGCACCTCACAAACATACCTACAGGAGATGGCTGTGATTTCAGGTTATCCGTGTTCTGGATCCTTTTATGGGCCACCCAGCTAAAAGTGGAGCACTTCTGCCCCTTGGATCTTGTCCTTACTGTGTGCAGTGATTGTGGAGACTGTATAGCTAATTAAGAAATGCCATTCTAATTACCATATCACTGTCTCCCTGGATTATAGTTTCTTTTCTATGAGGAGACTTGGCTTGAGCTGTCTTTACTTTATGAAATAAAACTTTGATGTAGTTAAACATTTTGTATGAACAAATTCCCAAGGGAGAATGCACTGTGGAGCTAAAAGAAGGCAGTGCATTATTCCTTCCTCACCTCACGGAAGAGCAGCACGGCTGCAGCTGGCTCTCGCTGGAGGCAGGCACACGGGGACTGCATTCACTCCTGCCCCAGAGAGGTCTGCACACACACTGGAAGGTTCATAAGCAGTGACCCTGTGGTGAGGAGGGGAGAGGGCAGTCACATAATTGCCTTGAGCTATTTCAGGCATTTTTGTGATCCAAAAAACCACACTGAGAGGGTTCATGCTAGCATGAAGACTTTGCCATAGTAGTTTTTCTAATAGGCTCACTGTAGAATTAAAGATGCAAGAGGATTTCCAAGAGATGGAAAAGGAGCTGATTTGCTCTAATGCAAATCCCAACTTGTTGGGATTTTTTCCTTTATTTTTGGTCTCAGATACTACCAAATTAATATTAAGGATAGGAAAAATCCTTTTTTTTCCCCTGCTGAAGTTGTTTTCTTTTATAACTTATGAAAAAGGTTTTCTTTCTACATACATTGTATTGCATTTGCTAGGAGTAAGTCTCATATCTTGACAAGTCCTATTCTCATTATGATTCTCTGAAATGTGTCTTTAGTTAAATTATATGGGAAATATGTCATATTGGCAATCTTGTCCTTTGGATGGCTGATTTCAGTGGCTTCTCACACGTGTAAGAAGGGCCAGGTCTTGTGTGTGGCCAGGAAAAGGACATACATAATTAACTAGAACCAGATCAAGGCAAATTATTCTTCACCCTGATTGAACAAGTAAAGCCTTTTCTCTCTCTATAGGCTTTGACTGCATAAGGGAACTTAAGTTAAAAAATTATCTTGTCTCTGCTTCAATTTTCTTTAGCTTAATTTGCATCTTTCTCCTGCTCCCTTAGCATAGCAGATAAGGCTGAAGGGATTAAAGGAATACAAAGTCTCTACCTACACTGGCTTTTAGTTGCAAGTAGCCTGACACTTAGATATCAGAATTCAAGATGTTTTGCACATGAAGCATTCCTGATTTTAAAACCTACAGTAAGATGAGACTTGTTGAGGGGTTTTTGACTCTACTTTCTCTGTAAGTAAGCAGCAATATATATCAATATTTACTTGAATTTTTATTTCCTATCCCTGTTCTGCTTTATTCTACGTACTTCCTTATTTTTCTTATTTGCATTTTCTCTTGGCAACAGTTTTACAGCAATGAGATATTGTATCTTGTTTTGTAAGCTGCAAAAATTCTGTGACAGTTTAGCACAGCAGATGATGACTGCTCCAGAAGAAGGAGCGTGCCAGTTCTTGGAACCATTGCTTGAGCTCACCTCCAAAGAGGTGACAGGTTACACTTGAGATGTATCTGGATTGCTTAGGAATATTATCAACACCCTTTTAATGAACATCGCCACATCCAGAATGTTAATTTAATCTGTGGGTTTGGGGTGCTTGGCCTGTACTGGTGCTTACGATGTGGATGTAAGAAGTAGCTAATTCTCCCACATTGGAAAGCTGTCAGCCAAGACCAGATACAGGATAGCCTTGGTGGAATTCAGACAGCCGTGCAAAGTTAGCGCTTTTTTTCATGTGAAACACAATCCTGAAACAACCTGCATGTAGAAGAATTGGAAGGTGTGAGCAAAGTAGACTTTGGAAAATTGAAATAGGTGAGTGTTGCATTAAACACTGTCTCAGTAACCATTCTGTGAACAGAGTATTTAGAGAAGTATCTACCACCATTTTTCTTCATGAAAAAAATTTACCTTTTTTGGGGAGGAGGGGTTTTAAGTAGGTTTGGTTCATCAAAAAACAATCACCTGTGTTAGTTTTGGTGCTTGCAGTTGACACTTAGTTGCTGAACAAATAATTTTCTTCCAGACAAGAATGTTTGAGATTTTTATTACTTAAGAAATCTGTTTTTTCAAAGTTAAACTCGATTCATAAATGCTTTAAGAGCCTGCCTGAGCATGGCATGCTTTTTCCCTTGGTAGAAATAGAGGAGCTGGGATATGTGGGTGGGCTTTCCAGATTTCTAGTGTCATAGCTGGATATACACACTTAAATGCTGAGTTACACTTGTGTAGAGGCTTACAAATCAGGTCTTCTTTTGCCAGGCAGGATATTCCACCCCAACTTCCTTACTTCTTGGGCAGTTCATCTGAACAGATCCTGGGCCTGGAGGGTCTCTGTGCATTTCCCTGTGTATCTATTGAGGAAATGCATGGGAGGTTCAGATGCAGTTTTGTATGGTTGGTTTGCATTTCTTTTGGGGACAGCATACCCTTTTCTACCTCCATATGAGCAAAAACTGGAGTTTCAGTCTGTGGGTCACCCACCATCCCTAGTGTACTTTTGGGGAGTCAATGGAGTTGCTTCAGAACTTCACTGCCCCCTCCCCTCTCCCAGACACCTCCAAATGGCAGCCAGGACCAGGGTACTAGTTTGGGCAAGGAGGGATGGGATTGCCCATTTCAGCAGCAGTGACCTAAACTCATCAATACCTCAATCAGTCAAACATACACTGAGATGTGGCAGCTGTAACAGATGTTTAGGAATTTTTAAAAATTAAACTCTTAAACTCTTTCATTTTTTAATTAAAATCCCCTTTCTCACTGATGTACTCTTTGTCCCTGTCTCCTTTTTATGTCCTTTACTTTTGGGAAGCAGTCTCACAAAAGACTGGGATTAATGATCTGGGGGGCAGATTGCTTAAACTGTAGTGAATACAGCTGGCTGACTGGGCTGGGTATGCAAAGCACCGGAGATACTTTACTGAAGAAGCCTTGCAGTTGGCCTGCTGCTTTCTTCACGGGAATATGTCATTTTTGCCACCTTACCTTTTATGGCTTCTGGTTTAATTTTTCACATGAAATAAACATTCTTTTCCTTTGGACAAATGAGCCTCGGGCCTGCTTTATCTTGTGGGTAAGGAGGCAGCAGCAGCTGAACACATCTCTCCCGGATGCTGCTGCCAGGGGAGTCGGGGGGAGGCTCTTACCTTCCTCTTTTCGCTCACATCCCGCCCTCTCCTTCCAGAATAAATCACTGATAAAACCCTTGTGGAAGGGCTTCCTGCGGGGAACCCTTCAGTAACTGAAAGGAGCTCACAAGAAAGATGCAGAGGAGCTTTTTACAAGAACATGTAGTGATAGAGCAAGGGGCATGGATTCAAACTGAGAGTAGGTTTAGATTAGCTATTGGGAGGAAGTTCTTTACAGTGAGGATGGCGAAGCACTGAAACGGGTTGCCCATCCCTGACCGTGCTCTAGGCTATGGTGGATGGGGCCCTGAGCAGCCTGGTCTAGTAGAAGGTGTTGCTGCCTATGGTAGGCGTGCTGGAACCAGGTGATTTTTAAGGTCTCTCCCAAGAGCAGCTCCATGATTCCACGAATGGGTGGCGGCGGGGAGCGGGCGCTGCCCGGGCGGGGCCGGCGGGCGGAGCGGGGCGGGACGGGC
>VWZP01006723.1:0-10558 GCA_013396995.1 Dicaeum eximium
AAGATCTCACTAGGAAAGTCTCCAGCCACAGATATTCTGATAGAAAAGAGGATGATTTAGAGGCCTTAAAATTGTCAGGAAACTCGGAAAGAACCTTCACTCAAGAAGAGTGTGTTTGGCAATAATGACAATAAAAGCAAGAGTCTCTGGAGATGATCCTTCTTGGGACTCCTCCATACTGTCATACAGTGCCTGGGCTACTCCGTGATGAGACATCCCACACAATACAGAGACCACAACCAGAATCTCTGGTATCCATGCATACAGAACATGGAGTTCACCAGCATATGCAGGAGAAGTGGAGTTGTCTCCACTTCAAAAGAAGAGACAGAGTGCAGCAGACATAACTCCTTGTTGGTGAAAAGCACCAAATGAGCTGAAGAGATTTCTAACAACATTAAATGGGATAAAATCATAAAATATTGTCTCCCATGCAACGTGGGCTGCAACACTTGTGCTTGTGGCACAGACTGATAGTTCATATGTGGCTAAAAGTCTCTTGTCAAAAGGCTTCCCCCTCTTGTGTATCAGGTCACTGTGCATCCACCTCTCCCCTGGAAGACACTGCTGGTGAACCTCACGGCTGTCCGATGTCCAGAGGAAGCAGGAGCTGCTCAGCCAGCAGTGAAGGTGTTATGGTGGTTCTTTTTCTAAAAGCTGGGTTGGCTTTTTTTGCCCTTTGCTTCTTACCTTCTCTTTTTTAGGCCACCTGGCTCCCCGGTCTTTCCTGGTGGTATCCTTCCATGTGACAACGGACATTTGGTCGTCCCAGTCCTGAACGTTCCTTTGTGGCAGCTCAAAGTTGATCTTGGTCACCTTACATTTCACAGGGTGCCTCCTGAAGGTGGCTGGGACATCTGATTTCAAGGTCACTGTGATGCCCTTGGCACAGCCAGGATGGAGGTGTCCCACCTAGGGAGAATCAGGAAGTCAAGGCCAAACTGGAAGCACTGCCAAGGGCAGGGCTGACAGCAAAAGGCACTGATGTGGTGAGCAGCTGTGCCANACAGCTGTTCAGGAGGAGAGCAAGGGATCTCAGCATGCAGGGAGCTCCACCTGCTCCCCTCACATGCACAGACACCTGCATGTTCCATGCTTTCTTGCTCCAAGCCTTCCTCCCTCTGGGAGGGAGTTGTCCAGGCAGTTCCCCATCCTACCACCTTCAGGGAAACACCCTGACACATGCCTAAGCCAGTGACATGCAGAACAGCACACACTGCTCTGCATGCATGGCTGCCATGCCCACAGCCACCAAGACCTGTGGGTGACAGCCCAGGCCTGGCTTGAGAGAGGACACACATAATCAGACATTTTCCTCTTCGTTGCTCTACCTTGGCAGCCTCTCCTCTCTTACCATCAATGATGTCTTTCATCAGACTGCTCTTAGCATTCCTCTCCTCTGTGTCTTTCTCTAGTCCCTCGAGGGTGAATTCATCCTTGTGGCCTTCACCCACCAGCTCTATTAGGGTCATGTTAGAGTAGGTGTCCCCCTCCAAAACATGAATCTTCCCTTCCAGACGTTGTGCCAGGGGGGGTTTGAAAATGACATCAAACTTTGTCGATTGCCCATGACACAGAAGCAGGAAAGACTTCTTTGGGGACTTGCTCTCTGCACAGCAACAGATATCAAAGTTAAGTGATACAGCTGTAAAGAGGAAATATTTCCATAGGATATATGAGGAATAAGAGGTTGAAACCAGCTGCCTTCCAAGCACAGATTCTACCCCCAGTGGTTCCAGACCCTCTTCCTACGTTCACAAGACTGCCACCTCCAGACACATGACCACTTAAGCAGCTTAACCTCAGGTTGATGCTCAGCCCTCATTCCATCTGCTTCCAGCCAGCTCCAGCCATATGGAAAGCTGAGCCAAAGAGTGCTTTTGGCTTCTGCTGGCTGGCTGTATGCTCAAGGGCTGCATCCATTCAGGCTGGCACCTTCCCACATGCAGCAAATACCTCAGAACGTCCCCTGAGGTAGTGACAGTCCCCCACAACTCAGTCCACCATGTCTAGAAGAACAGACAAACTTCCTACAACTTGCTAGGAGGAAACCCTGCAAAAAGTCCCTAAGAAAAGCTTGAGGGACAGAGAGCCCAAGGAAGGAAACTGTCCCTAACATCTGGCTGCTGCTCAGAGAAGCCAAGAGCAGGGCACACGTTTTCCCTCTGTGCATGATCACACTTCATGGTTAATGAATTCACCGTTTCCAATGGAGTCCTCTTCCGCATCTCCAGTGTAGAATCTCTTGAGTGTGGAGGCTCTGCCTTTCAAGAAGAACGCTCTGTGCTCATCCTCCAGGCGTAAAATAAACTGAGAAAAGGGAACACAGAGCACAAGGATACTGGTGTGAGTACAGCTGAGAACCCAGCACCTCTCCCACTACAAATAGCACATAGCACAGAAGTTAAGTCAAACCAGCTGGGAAAAAAGGGCATTCAGAGGCATTTGGATAGAAATGACACAGAACCAACCAGGACAGAAAGTAATGAGCAGAATATAATTAAACGACAGCTAGGTTTACTTAAAATGTAGTAAACTGGGATCAAATACAATCTAATGGAACTGGGAAATCACCCATGTTCATGAGAACAAAAGGTGACCTGAGAGACAGGGGGGAAAATACTCCACCACCTTTCTTGTGTTCAACTTAAAGAAAAAAGAGACTGGACAGAAAATTTCCAAGAACTCCCTTCTTGGAGAACAAAAATCAGTCACTTGCTTAAAAAGAATTTCTGATGCGTCTTCCCAAGTCTGCCAAGTTTTTTGGGACCCTTCCCCTGTGCCACAAGCACTTGTTTCCAAACCAGACCATTCCTTGAGCCAGTCCTACTCACCTTGACAGGTATGAGGCCATTGTTACGCATGACCAGGGGCAGCATCTCTGAATTCCCCAGCTGGAGCCTCTTGAAGCGCAGCACGGCATTTCCCCTCTTGCTGCGAGCGCTTGGGCACACGACTGTCAGCTGCGGCTCGTGCCCCTTCCCACTGATGGTGAAGGTCAGGATTTGGGGTTTCATTTTCACAGAGCTGCAGGGAGGCACAGAAACTATTTCAGCTGGCACTAACCCATTTCTCACTGGGCAAGCGACGCAGCAAGGGCCACCCATAGTGTTTTCCCTGCCTGGTGCTCCTGTACCCCAGAACACAGCCCCCACCAGGATCCTCCCAATCCACTCAGGGCCATTCACAAGAGGAATCTGCTCCAAAGAGCCAGAGCCTTCCACAGTAACAGTTAAAAATAATTTCACTTAATTGAATCATGCAGTACACCAGGCACCAGATGAGATATGGTAAATCCCCTGGCTGCAGTGAGATGAGACATATGCAACAAGTGAAAGCACAGCATGAAAGCAGTCCAAAAGCAAGAAGGCAAAAATTAATCATCATCACCATCAGTAAAGATCTTTTCCAAGAACAGTAAAAAAGCAATTGCTTATTAGCAATTAGACTTCTCTTGTTCCAATTCAGCCACTAAATGGTTGAGGAAGGGCAGGTCAAAGCCCCAGTGCACAGGTACCAGGACAGAGGAACTTTCATACCAGCTCAAATCACTCACATAAAATAGCTTAATGAATGCCAGGGAATCACAGAGGATCACTTAATTTTACAGAAACAAAGAGGAAAATGTGACTGCTGACTTGCTGGCATAGAAATTGCTTCCTCTAAGCCTTTGTCCCAGGAAACCCCCAGCTCAGCTGCAGCTCAGTAACTTACAGTTGGCTACCTAATATTTCCCTGTCTTCATAGTTCCTCATACAGACTAAACCATCAGCCTCATCTTCCTGCTCTATCTAACAAACAGTTACTGCCTCCCAGATCATCTCATGCCAAGTACTCTGCCTAAGGCTACTGAAAACATTAGAGCTAGCAAGAGGTCTGTGCCTTCCCAGTGGAGAGGCAGCTATCAGTGAGGCCTCCCCTGATTTTTCACAGGGTCACTTACCCTTTTGGGATGTCAAGGCAGGCCTTAAAAGTGCAGTCATAGTTCTGCTTGTCTGGTGGGGTGAAGGTCACCGTAGCAACAGCATAGGATGAGCCCAGAATGGACATCTTGACTGGGTGCAACTTGAAAATGTTGTCAATAGGGCTTTTTTCCTTGGGGGAACCCAGAGAGCAGTGTTAGGAGACAACACCTTTCAACATGACACAGTTTTATTCATAAAACCATTACTGAGAACAGCCCCAGACAGCCTGTCTTCCTTCCTGCTTACGTGGGCAGGCTCCCTGCCTCCCAGGGAATGCTGACCCTGTGCTAAAGCATTGTGTGTTGTGAGAGCTGGCAGCAGCCCCAGCCTATATGGAAGGTGGGCACTGCATGGAAACCCCTGCAAATAACCTAGAAGTGGCCTTTAAAAAGAAGCAAAAGCCAGGGAGCCTGAGGAAATGCTCTGCTTTCAACCCTGGCATGTCATAGCCACTCTCTGAGTGTGCTTCCAAGAGAGGTTCAGAAGGATTCACTTCTCCCACCAAAGACCCAGAGGTGTGAGCCAGACCTTGCCCAAGACATGCAGAATTCAACACATTCCCTGCAGTTTGACGTACACTGAGCTAGACTAATCTGAGCCACAGGAAGAAATGCATCTGTAGAACAAAACAGGATCTCACACGGCCCTTAGAGGGCAAGCAACACCTTGGCCTCCTGTTCTTACCTCTCCAGGCAGGGGTTTGATGGAGAGGACCACGTCACAGGGCAGACTGCATGCATTGTAGATACTGAAATGAGCTTCAGCCTCTTGCCGAACCAGAACCTTGTTGAAGATGAATCTGTTCTCATCTTGGACAAACAGGCCCGTGCCTTTCACCAACCGCAGCTTGCGACCAAGGTTGGAGCTGCTGCAGATTGGGTACCCCTCGAAAATGGATGTGGCATCCTCAACAAGTGCTGTGGACAGACCAGAGAGGTGAGCATGGAGAAGCCTCCCTGATGAATTTATCTGGACCCTGCTGGCCTCTCAGAAGGCTTGATAAGCCTGAGTGACTGCTAAACCCAGCCTTGGGTGGGGGAGCTGGCTGTGAGGATGGAGCCCAGTCAACCTCAGTCTTAGAGAGCGTTGCTTTCCTTTTATCCTTCCATGCATCCCTCTCAGCCTGGGAGAGATGAGTCCACTGGTGGACTTGAAGAGGGCTGGAACCTCTGAGGATTTGAAGGTGGGACACCAGGGCTAGCGTGCCTCTCTATCCAAGCAGCAAGTCTAGGTGCTGATCAGCAGCAGGTGTGACCAAGGGAACCTGTGGACAGTACGTACCTGGGAGGCAGGACTCGGCAATCAGGGTAAAGGGAATGCCGAGGGGATTGTCCTTGGGGTCCCTGCCCGTGATGTCAATGTAGAACTGCTCCTCACATGTCCCCTCCTGCCCTGCCAGGCAATCCACTGTGATCTTCTGCTGGCCCCACGGACCGATGGAGCCGGAGCAGGGGGACACCGTGAACATGCCAAGACTGAGTTGACCCTGCAGAAAAGGTTCCAGGAGAGGCTGATGGCAAATAGCTGTGCCTTGAGCACCCCAGCAAAGAGTGTGTCCTGCCTTGGCCTCCATCTGTGCCCAAGCACCCAGTCCCAGGGCAGGGAAGGATGACTCCATGGCCCAAAGGCAGCCCCAGGGTGAGACCAACAAGCCAAGAGGAGCTGCAAGCCTGTCCCAAGTGGCAGAGACAAGGGAGTTTGAGTGTAAAGAATGAAGGTGGTAGCTGTGATCCTTCAACCTCCAAAGGTAACACAGGAGAACAGAAATCGGTGTAAGGAACGATGGGAGAGAGGTAGGGGACTGGAAGAAGAAAAAGCAATGTTGTCTGAGCTCTGTGGACTGGGAGTTCAGTGTGGGATGTTTTTGCTTCTGTGGTGTTCACAGGCCTATGCTGCCTAGCAGCTACCAAACACAGGACCTGCTCCCCTCAGTTGACCCCACAACTCCAGGTCAGAGCCAGAGTGCAGGACTGTCAGGGGGACTGAGCAGACACTGCACTCCATCCTGCAGACCACGTCCCACCCTGTGGCGATGAGCCCCCAGCCTGGGCACAGCAGCATCTGCTGACATCCCCTGCAGCAGCATTGCTGGGGAGCAGGAGTCACCCACCTCTGTCGAGGAGCTTGATTCCCTTCCCATTGAGAGCATTGCAGCCGATGGAGCAGATTCCCCTTGCTTTGAACTGAGAGGAGAAAGCAGAGGTGTCTGTCATGCTGAGCTCCCCTGCCTTTCTCTGAGGCCAAAGCTGGCCTTCCTCCTCCCAGAGGAAAGCCTTTCTGCTCCTGATGGCTCCCAGAGAGCAGCCTGCAGCAGCCATTGCTGGACAGAGCAGCTCTGTCACCAGCTTTGTACTACACATGGAGATAATGAGCCATTTTTTTTCTCCCTCTCCCCAAGCCAGGGGTGCAAATGGGCGATAGCCCAGGTCTCCTGGCTGCCTGCCACATACCAGCTGTTGGGTGGTGCCCNCAAAAAGGCCAGCCTCTAACCCAGTCCCCAACCTCCACCCCAGGCCTCCATCAGTTTACCCCTCCCTGTTTAAGCACCTCCTCCAGAGTCAGATTCTCAGCTCCACTTAGGAAGCCTCCCAAATGGTTTTGAAAGACTGTTTGTGAATGAAGGAGACATGATTCTCCAGTTAAAGCCCTCCTTCCATTAGACACCTTTCCTGTTTATGCTCCCAAAACACAGCCTGGCCCAGGCAGCTCACCTGGCAGTACAGGATGGTTTTGTTCTTGAGGAGGATTTCACTCGTAGGGTGGAAGAGCATATCAATATTCACACCAGGCTGGGAGGCCATCAGCATGCCCGACTGAGGCTCAACGGTGAAGTGGGATGCCAAGTCTCGCATCCTGGGACCTGCACCCTTCAGCGTGAAACTGGGGAGAAAGGGAAGGAATGGAGATCTCTGCAGTTACTTGTTGCAGGCACAAGTATAGGTGCCACCAGCATAGCCAGGACTTTGCATAGGACCAGAAAAAAAAGGAAGAGTCCAGCTCTGCTCAGAGAATCCTGGATCTTGACAGAGAGTGTTACTGCAAGAAACGTTGTGACTGAAATTTTTAATTCCGTCCTTTACAGAGTCCTTTACAGAAAGAGAAAGGAGGTGATCATCAAAGAAAAGCAATGAATCTCAGCATTTCAGTGGCTGAAATTTCTGGGGCTCTCCTTTGGGCTCCTGCTGAGCTGTGATGAACTGCTGGTTTGTGGCTGGATTCTCTGGTAAAATAATTGAGATTAGAGAGCCCAGGTTTTGTATTTAAGGTAGCCAGCATGGAAACAGGTTCTAGCCATTGACAGAGGGAGAATGCTGGCCTGGGAACCTGAGGAAATGCTCACTACCAGGCAGCTGGACTCACCTGTACTCAATGTTGTATATCCCTTTGTTCTTTAGACTCAGGACTTTCTTCACATTATCCAGGACATTAATGGTTCCAAATTCCAAGCTTCCATCTGGACCTGCAGAAAACCCACGGAGCAAGGTCAAACACTGTACTTGTGAGCTGCTGCAGAATACCCCAGGTCACAAGCTACACGGAGCTCTCGGCACAAAACCCTTTTCAGCAAGTTTCCATTCTTGAAAGTGTTTTCCAGCTACTCATCTGCCCTTTCTCTTCTTATTAAAAATATCTGCAGGCTTAGTAGCTAAGGAGCTCGGCTTCCATTTCCTCGCTTACAAGCACAAATCCTATTACTTTATATGCTGTGCTGAGCCTGTGGGGGTTGCCAACTGCCTGTTCATATCACTGCTGTTTCAAAGCCCCCAAATCCAATCTGCACATGAAGCTGCACACTTCAAAGTTCAGAGGGGAGAGACCTAAGGCTGTCAGTGCCCTGACAATGCTTTATTCCACGCAGCTTGCAGGTTATGTGCTTTATGTATCCATGCCATCCTTGCATCCCATCCCATCCCATCCCCTCCCATCCCAAGTTCCCAAGGTCGCCCACCTCCCAAGGTAATGCAGTGCACCTGGACTACTTTGTCTGGGAGGCATCCACTGACCTTCAGGCATGTCGATGCTCAGAGAAACTTCATAGACCTCTGCAGAGATTTCGATGTTTTCAGCCTGAACAATCCCCAGGATGTTTTCTGTATCTGAAACCTGAGGCAGCAAGAACAAACACTGTTCAGATTATTCTTTTGGTAGACAGCCTGTAAGTCCTTGTCTCTGATGGCTGCTTCCCCTATGGCCTCCCCGGCTTCACAAGCATTGGTGGACTCCCAAGCTTTGCTAACCTGTTCATCTCATGTGGGATCCCAGTGGGATTTGGCTACAGTGAAAAACCCTATCAGCCCAAGTCTGCACTCCTACAGCAGGGAATGCGGCTACTAAAGCATCCTGGAGAGGCACAGGGATGTAAGAACAACTACAAGAAGCGTGAGGTGTCTCAGAGCAGGTGGCATTGACAACCCTCTCCAATCACCTAGCACTCTCTCTGAAATGCAGCCCTAAACCATGGGGAACAAAATCCCAGGGGGAGAGTTTGTTGCACTATGCAACAGGTTCAGACAAAGTCCAGGTGGTACGTAGAGATCACATTCTACAGCCTATACAACCAAACAACAACCTTCAACCATTCACAGGGACAAGGTGGTTGTGGTACAAGCTCAGGATGCAGCATCTGGTTATCTGGGGGATAACCCAGATAACAGTTTGCCAGAACATGCAGTGGATGCACTGCATGTTCTGGCAAACCCTGTGTAGGGGCAGAAGTTGGGGTCACAGCACCCTTGTGTCTGTCAGGTGCAGCTCTTCCTGGCTCTGTCCCTAGCAGCACATGGCTGCTCTCTTGCCCTGCTCTGCCAGGCAGGGCACAGTGCCTCTCACCTCTAGTCGGAGGGTCTTCTCAATGCTGCCAATCTGCTCAGCCTTTAAATGCAGTGTCACTTCAAACTCTGAGCGGGGATCAACAGTGCCGCTATCTTGTGACAAGGAGAAGTCCTCAACAAGGTCATCCAGCCCACTGAACTGCCAGGCCATGGGCAGTAGGGTGTCGTTTCTCAGGATCAAACTCCTGCTGTCAGTCCTGCAGAGACAGGAAAGCCCTTGGCATCAGCTGTGGATGGTCACACCAGCCTTGCCCCTGAATGCAACTTGGAGCAGCTCCATCCAAGCCCCAGAAACCAGAGTTAAACGTTTTCTCTTTGTCACAAGCCTTGCAATGCTTGTGGGATGACTGACCTGTGCAGAAGCAGCTTGTCAAAAGACAGCTCCAGGGGGCTGACCTCCAGCTTCACGTGCACCCCATGGCAGCACAGGTTGAAGACCACTGGGTCTGGGTTCTTCCCAATGCAGCAGATGAGTTTGTCTTCCAGGAAGCCAGGGGAAGTGGGGTATGCCCAAATGGTCAGCTCCTGGACCCGGCCCCACAGAAAGAAATAGAAAGAGCACTGTGTGTGAGCAGGGGGAGCAGCCCCCTGGCATTTCTACAGTGCCTGCTCTACCTGCCCTTCTCCTACCTGCTTCTCCTTTGGTTTCAGTGTCATGCAGGGAGGGTCCAACAGGAACGTCTCTGCTTCCCCATCATTCTCAAAGGAGAACTGGACCTCTACATCTGCAGGGCAGTTGTTGAGGATGGTTATATTCTCCGAGTTTCCGGGACAGTTCTGGGCCTTGTACCTGTCCACAAAAGGGAAAAGGCTGCAGAGGAGACTGTTGCCTTTGCCACACAGAGGAGAGCACCGTGCGCACCCGAGGAAGCGCTGCTGGAAGAGCCCGCTCTAACAAACAAGTGAGGGAAATGGATCCCAGCCAGGGGCACGGGCGTGTGCTCATCCTCGCCTTACTCTGGTGCCTTCCCCTGGACTTGGTGCCTCCAGCCCAGAAGCCTGATGATGCTCAGGCCACTTCAAGAGTTTTTAATACAATGTAAATTCAAAAGTGCCTAGAAAAATAACAGTACACCAGGCATATGGGTTCTTTCCCCTTCTTTCTTGAGGTGCATTCCCTGCAGGGTCTAAAGAAAGGCTTTTGGAAAAAGAGTTTAGCTAATCTCTTTCATAAAAGTCATGAAGCTGCTTTGGATTTCATGGGTTAGCTCAAAGTCTGAGAAAGAAATATAAAGCATCAATTCCCAAGAGGAATGCAAAAAGATAACAAAAGATCCTTCTCTCAGGTGTGGAAATGACTTTGGAGTGAAAGAGTAAAAGAGGCAACAGAGATCCCAGGCCACCCATCAACCTGGCTAAAGATTGTCTGTTTTTTTAAACTATTTCAATTTCATTTCCTTGGGTTGTCAAAACAGACCTAGCCCTCCAGAGCTCCCATGGAGACAAGAACTTAATGTTAAATATTATTAAAAAAAACAAGGGACAGTAAAAGTAGAAGTACACAATAGCTTCAATGACAACTTGTTTAGGCAGACTTTATCCAGCGGTGAGGATGCAATGTCATTACAGGAAAATGTAATTCCTGCTGTACGTTCCCCCTGACACTCATTGGCAAGTCAATAACAAAATCTTATTAATAATTACAGATTAATGAAAGGTTTACAAAATCATCTACAGAATAATTGCTTGATCAGGCTACCTGCAGAGCTCAAAGCACTTAAAAACCACCATAAATTTTATTTCCTAAGAGGTGAAGCTGAG
>VWZP01006729.1:0-62377 GCA_013396995.1 Dicaeum eximium
ATTAGATCAAAGCAGTTAACGCCATTTCAGAAAAGGTAATTTTACTATAAGCAGTTGTTTACACTGGGAAAAGCTAACAAGACAAAAACTTGTGAACCTGGTTTTTAATCTCAGTCCATCAGAGGCTTTCTGTGTAACATTAGGTAAGTGATTTATGCTCTTTTCTTGATACTCCTGATCTAAACTTTAGGTGTTTCCTTCCTAGTTCTTAGGATTCACCATAGCAGAGTCAACTAGCATTTCCAAAAATATAGAGTTCTTTCAGTGGAAAGTGCTACACAAATATAAATTGATATTTTAAAGGAACAGTAGTTCCTACAGAAATATTTTCTGACTCACACATGGCGCTTTTGCTCTCCACTTGAAAGATTATTTTTGGTACTGTTTCAGCCCTCCCCCAGGTGCATGACTGAAATAATCAAAGTATGTACATAGATTTTATGTTTATGAGAGATCTTTGTTTGAAAAGCACAAAGATGGAAGCAATATAACCACAGAGGAGATTGAAAGTTCATGTTAAAAAGGCATGAAGCCAGTGATTATGTCTAACAGACAATGCTGCTCCTAATCTCAACACAGTAGTTTTCCCCCCATGTTTGTATAATTATCTCTCTTAATCCAGACATTCAGATACTTGCCTCATTCAAATGTAAGGTCTTAGGCATCTCTAAGGGACTGTTTCTTTGCTTAGATTTAGGCATGTAAGAAGGAGGATGAATGAAGAAGATTACAGTCTGTCAAACAGGATTTATTTCTTCTATGAGAAAAATTCATTTCAACAAATATTAAAGGAATTCCCTTGCTGTCAAAAAGTTAAAGGACCAGAAAAAAAGAACAGTAACAAGTGATGCAGAAAATGTTTATATTCTGGGCTTCACTCCTCCCAAAATCAGTTTGTTGAGGCTTAACAAAATTAAATTTAACAACCAGCAGGAAAGCAAGCCAAAACAAAAGAGGTTCAATATTTAGTAAATAAATGTATTTAATTCAGCAGGGTCTTACGATGTTCATCACAAGCACTAGGGAAAAGGAATTAGGACAAATCATTTTCATCCCTTTGGATTTAAGGACATTATCAGAAGTCTACCTACTTTTAACCACAGAAGTCCCAAAGGACTAGAAACAGGAATCTTTGAAAATGAGAAGGTGTGGGGCATGTGGGCACAGGGGGTAAGGGAAGAATAAAGAGAATTAGAGAGCACTTGACTTCAATTCCCAGAAAGATTCTGGAACAAACTCTTAAGCAATCAATCCAAAAGCAGCAGAAGACAGTAAGATGATAAAAGACAGCTCATTTGTGTGTGTTAAGAACTGATGATGTCAAACCTATCTAATGTCCTTGTCTACCAATATAATTGGCATAATGGATTAAAGGCAAGCAGTAGACGTAATGTATCTTGCTTTAGCAAGGACTTAGAAACTGTCTTGAGACACATTCTACTGAAAAGGCTGAAGAAATATTACCTGGATCGATTGTTCTCACACTGTAAATACAAACAGCAGTGCTACAGGGGCCACTCTCAGCACTGCTCAGCAGCAGCTGCTGCTCGGGCACCAAAAGCCGCGGGTGTGAGACTCAGGTGGCACTTCAGGCTTAGCTGCAAGAGCAGGGTGAGAAAGAATATGTGGCTCCAGAGGTCAGAGGGGTTTAAGTGAGTGAAAGAAAGGGAAATGGGAAGTGAAGTGTGATAAAAGGAAACGGGGGCAGTGAAAAATATGGGTAGGATCTCAATTTAGATACTGACCTAGAGGAGTAGGCCAGGTAGGGAACACCAAGCTGGAGAGGCAGAGATGGTCAGTGGATTCTAGGCTAGAAATCTGCACAGGTAAATTAGGAATCTGCACTGGTAAATTAGAGTGGACATAAATGCATTTTTGTTTGGGAGCAGTAGTGAACTGCGAATCCATGTAACATTGACCTGTGCCTACATTTTCAAGATGTTTGGAATTTGGCAACTGATCTGTACTGGAGCTAGTGCACTATTGCTCTGTCAGAGCTGTCCAGAAAACTTGGACAAATGTATTGAAACATAACATTCAAAGGCAAAAAATATCCTGACTGTTACGGTAAACTCTTTAATGGACACAGAGAATGAAATGCCACGTAGAAAAGTTGTAGAAATGCTTTCTTTCAAAGCTTCTGATACTTCTGATATTCATCTCTGAATGAATCTTTATGCTGCTTCAGAAGAGAGGATTATGCTGGATAAACCTGTGAGGTCTTCTCCAGTCCTGCATTTCCATGAGGACATCCTTTTATTGGCAGTTTAAAGGAGTGCACTGTGCTCTCTGGACAAGGTCCAGTGAAACAAGGGACAATCCTGCCACTAAATCCCAGACTTGCAGGAGACATTCAAGCTGGAAAAGTGGACCTCTGTTCCTCAGAACCCCACCTGAAAAATATGCTAGCAGGAAGTCTGCCTACTATCTGACCTCCTTTGCTATTCTTAAAAATTTAAAGAGTGAAATGGAAAAAAATATATTTGAGGACTTAAAAATGTACTGCTAAATTGGTGAGTGCTTTAACAGTTAAAAATATAGCCATTACCATTAGCCCAGTTTCAGGAATACCAACACTTACTGTCCAAATTGACTTTAAAAAAGCCCATTTAATACCCCTAAAATTTTTATACAAGAAAGCCTACAAATACAGACCCCTTTTCCTGGCTGGGTATCATGCTTCTCCTTCCAACATAGTTTGGTGAGTGCAAACTGACAGCTTCTGGCCCCTTGAACAGCAGAGGCAGGGGACATTATGGCAAACCACCAGCACCCTGCCAATCCTCAGTGAGAGGAGCAGGATCCTTGTGGTGGGGCTTTTTTCCCCTTAGTCCTGGGCTTGCCTGTTTTCCTGCTCCCAGACTGCCAGCTGCTGTTTGGCAGTGGCCCCACACACACAAAGGGCAATGGTTTGCCAGGCAGTGACTGGAGGGGCCACCCCAGAGCTGAATCTGAAGTAGGGGGACAGCAGCACCAGCAGCAGCTCAGAGTTTAAACCGGCAACAGCCAGCCCAGGCCATGGCAAGGCTGAGCCCCTGTGCTGCTGGGCCTTATCAAAGCAGCCAAAACAATCTCAACTATAAAATTGTACCTAGTTTACTTCAGTGGGAACGTACATCAACTTCCATCTAGTGATTCAGAGACGTAGATGAATAAATAAAAGACAGTGTACCAGTGGAAACAAATTTCCCCAAGCTCAGCTTCAGCCCAAAACTTCTCCTCCCTTCAGCAGCTCTCCTCCACCCTTACTCATCCCAGCTCCCTTATTTTCAGTATGCTTGCACTCTGGCCCTCCTAAGTCCTTGGTTGAGGGGATGGACGGAGCAGGAGGTTGGGGTCTGGATGTAATGGCTTCTCTCTGCCCCTCCTGTCTTCTTACTCATTTTCTTCTGACTGCCCCTCTACTCATCCAGAGCTTACCTGTGACAGGACCCTCTCAGGAGTGTCCCTGCTCTGGCATGGGCTACCCATGGCCACAGTCCCCTAGAGACACCCTTGCTCAGTCACTCCTTTCCAAGAGTGAAACTCCAGCTGTGTCCCCAGCAAGTGTCCCCTTCTGCACCTCTCCTTCTGTGTCTCTCAGACGTGTCCTCATGTAACTCCTCAGGTGAATTCCCAGGTATCTCTTGCCTCTGTCAGCTCCTACCCTTTCTTGGACACATCCAAGGATCACACTGCTCCAGCTGGCTGCAGTTTTGGGGCACTGTGTGGTGTTCCAAGCTGTGGCCAAGCCATATGGAAGTAGCCAGGACCTCCCCAGGCACATGCTCCACCAGGCATACCTGAATGCAACCGCTAATAGGAAAATTAATGTTCAAGACAAACCAACATGTCATAAGAAAAAAGAAATGGGCTTCAGGAGACATCATGGGCTGTGAATTGACATAAAGATAAGAAAAGGGTCATCCGTGTGGGCCTCCTGAGCCTGCTGTAAACATAGAAATCAAATGGTTCCCAGACAAAATTGCATAGGATTTCAGCTCTGAAGCACTGAGGACTGAAAATGAGGTTAAGGGTGGTTAAGAGTGACAGAGCCAAGTTCTTTAATAATCTGGAATTTCTATTTTTTCTATTTTTTTTAAGTTTTGTGAGACATTCTACTGCTACAGTCAACACTGTGAATTCTTTCTTCACATATGGCAGATATTTGGCATGGCATTTTTAATTAGTCAGTCTTTATAGACTAAGCAGAACAACCACTTGAAACTGGCACAGCGGATCTTTTTTTTTGAAAAAAAATCTGCTAATAATGCCCATATACATTCTTTAAAAGAAAATTAATCCTTTAGAATAGTAGAAGTCTATATAATTAGGAGAAATGGAATCCAATTAGGTGGAAAAAAAATTTGAGGAATCAGCAAATATCTCTGACACTGACATCTATTTGGCAGGGGAATGGCATCCTAAGGAAAATGGTGTGCACTCCATCTTTATTCACTTTGAATTTAAATGACCAGAACTTGAATGTTCAATATAAAGCAGCCCTGCATAGAGTGTGAGTTACAGCCTTACTTCATCTAACTTGTGTTTGTATATCATATTTCTTGAATTCAGAAAAGAGAGGTTGTCACATAAAGCATAAAAGCCATTATTTATATTCTCAATATAGATTAGACTGCAGTCAGAAAGAAATAGATATCTACAGTGATTTAGGACCTTTTTTGCATTGATTTATTGATGGCTACTCAAGATTTCAGCTGCACTAAAGGATGCAGATTTTCACCCAAGATTGCAGTTATTGCTTTCAAATCACCAGATATGTTCCATCAATGTTTATGGATATTGCCTTCATAAGAATAAAAAAAATCACAATTTAGGCATTGAATCCAAAGCTGCACTAGAGAATACCTTCCTTATGCCATACACTGAAATGATCATTTGTTGTTTCTATAAATTAAAGCTGTGCCAGTCAATCATTGTTTTTAAAATGACTGCCTCCAACCTGCTGGCAATCCTTTAGAAATGGGTGGCTTCAGCCACTCATGAGGGACAATCTGTGCTCACTAGCTCACCAATTTATTCTCACCCATAGCCAATGAGGCAAATTATTTTCCTGCTGGGCTAATGACCTCTGACTGTGCTGTTCCTACAGTTTCACTAGCCTGGCCTCACAATAGGCAGTGGTCTGGTGCAGATGCTGGCAAGAGTCCAGGTTAGAGTCAGCATTTGTTTTGGAAAAAAACCCCAAGGATATTTAAAAGTAGAATAATAGGAGCAAAGATATTGCTTATAAAGTCTTGTTGAAGAACAGAGGGTAGTTTTAAAATTATTTTAATAGACAATATAATCTTCAAGGGTCAATTCCTTCTCTGTGGGAAGGGAAGGGAAGGGAAGGGAAGGGAAGGGAAGGGAAGGGAAGGGAAGGGAATCTATATCATTAATCAATTAGTCTGGTAAAATTGAATACTAAACATCAGAGTTTACAGCCATTTTATATTTCCCATAAACTTATCTGAGCAGAGGAAGGACCTTTAGGTTGAAAGCTCACGGAGAAAAACAAAGTTATTTGAAAGACATTACCAGCAGTAAAATCCCTTCTTGGTCTGAAAATGAGGATTTATTTAGTCTAAGAATACCCTTAATTTTAACTAGAAATCATTGTGCAGAATCTGGGGCAAATGTAACATACTTCTGTAAGAAAGACCTTGAAATCTAAAGACATATATATAAGTTAACAGGCTGCAGTTAGAAATCTGTTATAATTAAGAGCTGGTTGAGGAAGACAGTTCATGTTTATAGGCTGAGACTTATCTTGAAACACCTTGGAAAACATGCCATATGCATCAAATGGCAGTAGAAATAATGGTATGTTTACTTACAAAAAGTCCTGGTTCTTGGGGACTTATTAGGCACTTCAGAGAAACAGAACGTTTCTATATAACCACATTAAATTATCATCTTTATTGTTCCACCAGCATTTTTCCCTCCTTTACCTGGTCTTAATCCACACTGTGCATTAATTAATCACCATTATATAAAACTTAAATCTTAAATCACATTGCAGAGTACTTAGGATTCAGCCCATTGGTCAGTAATTAACCTACCTTGCCTTTAGCCATAAACCTTTACATCGCAGCCCTGCTTGTGATATATGAATCAACAAGTCTGAAAGTCTTAAACTCTGTTCAGATTAATAGCTGACCAACTATAAAATAGATTTTTTCACTTAAAGACACCTCTTACTCTTTGAAACTTACTGCTTTCTCAAAGGTAGGTTAATGTGACACATAACTGTGACTTAAGGTACCACGAAATTTAAGATTTCACACACGAATGACAGCGGTAGGATTTCTATTGATCTGCCACCACTTGCAAGTTTGTATGTCCTGTATATTCCTGCCAGGAAGCTCTGCAGGTTTGTGCTGATTTGTTAGGGTAGCTCAAGGCAACCACCTGCATTTCCTATTTGTCTCTGTGGGTACAACGTGTCAGTGTAAGCAAGAACAGGACACCACCCATGTGCATTACATCCTTTCTTGTAAACAGGACTCATGCTCTCACAAGGTGTCTCAGCCATCCCTCTGGGTTCTGAGCACTTCTGGGAGCACCTTGGGCCTGCAGGGCAGAGGTGTTACTGAGACCAAGGGAGGTTCAGGTTGGACCACTTCCATCCTGCCTTGCCACAAATCTGGTAACTGCATTTGCACTGTTCCTCCTCCAACTACAACAGAGCTCCTACCAGACTCTTGATCCGACTTCCTTTCCAGAAACCTCTCACTTCTGGTAGCACAAGAAGAAATGCTTCCTTGATTCCTTCCTTTTCAACATGGGGCTGACCTTCCCTAAGAGAGGCTGAACCATTTTTGCTGTTCACTTCTACTCTCTCTGTAGGCTGGGCAGTGTGCAAGCAGCACCTGACTGCTTCTGATGAGGCAGTGATGATGGAAGCAGACAGAGCTGCATATGGAACTACTGGCAGCTGATTTCAGGGATAATCATACCTGTTTATGCAGTAGGGGCCTGAACTGAAATGGATATGGTATTTTCTCTAGACAGCTTTTTTTTTGTGTATGTGTTTTTGTGTTTTTTGTTTGGTTTTTTGTTTTGTTTTGTTTTGTTTTGTTTTGTTTTGTTTTGTTTTGTTTTGTTTTGTTTTGTTGGGTTTTTTTTTGTCCCCTCCCTTTGTTGCAAAATAGGATTATGGTCTTTGGAAGCACTGGCTAAGCAAAAGAGGGTGAGGAAGAAAAGAGAGGGAAGGAGAGAGGAAGAGAGGGAGAGGGACAAGAAGAGATGGAGGGAAAGGATTTGGGAAAAGAAGTGGAACTTCACCTCAAGGCATTAGATAGATGTCACAGTAGCAATCCCTCAACAAAGGAAAATCAAAGTATAATCACCAATCTTATCATTATAGTTCTGAAACAAGAAAGTTTGGGGACCTAACTGGATCTGGATGAAACGCCCCTCTCTTTCTTTATTAGTCAAACTTCAGAAAGAGATCTGTGGCCCACTTAAATTAGTAAAATTTGTATTTAATTCCGAGTTGATTACAAGCAATTGATTTGGTTTCATCATAAGGAAATTACTAAGACTAACTGGGAGGGGAAAAAAAAGCATATGGAAAGACTTCTTGGCTCCTGCACAAACACTGGGGGGAAATAAGGACAAAACAGCCTATAAGCAGTTACTATCTTATCAAATTTCTCCTAAAGTAAAATATTTTAAAATAACTGCTTGCATAACTAGGGACATTTCCACAAAATCAGAATGACTATAAAACAAGATTGTGCCTAAGATTATTTATTTGACTATGTCCCTTTAAAAGAAAAAATCTCATGCTACGAAATAGGAGCTCATTAGATCATTGCTTAGATCAGCTCTTTTGGACTCTTTATTGATATTTTTTACCTCCCACTGCCTCATTAACAGACTGGCAAGGTTCTTGCTTATTTTTCTCATTCCTTGTGGAATACATAGCTTTCAGATAATTTTTATCCTTTACTTAACTTATTTTCTATGCTGGAATTAATAATTTCTTTTTCACACACTTGAAAAGCTAGAAAAATGCACCACCTCAGATTTCATTTAAAATAATCACCTTCAGTATGATTAATAAGAGAGTACATTACTGACATGTGGAGGTGGTTTTATTTATTTGATATTCTTTGTCTGACCAGCAGTAGCATAATAGCAGGAATATTAAAAAGCAACAGGGAACTGACATCATCCTACTTTTACAGGACAAGTATTCTTATGGAAAAAGGGGAAACTTTCCCTGAAGGGAAAGCATGTTCTTGGCAAGGCCTTGAGCTGTGACTCAGGGTATCAAAAGTCATTTTCCCATTCTACCACAGATTTTCTCCATTATCTTGCACAAGATTGCTTAAGCTGAGGGAAAGTTAAAAATATCTTCCTTCCTTTGACTGCTGTCATGACTATTTATCACATGCTCTTCAAGGGAAAAACTATTTCATCTCTCTGTGCATGTCTCTGCAGGGAGGGACTAAGCTGCCAGGGAGGCACCTTTAGCTTGTTGTGCTCCCTCTGCCCATCACAAGGGGAACACAATATCCAGAATGGCCAATACAGTGTGTTATGGTAGATTTTGGAGCTGAGTCCATACAAATTCCTGACAGTTGGAGCACTTAACCAACAGATCGATGAGACTTACAGAGAAGTTATTGTTCTTTATATTGTGACAAGTCGGTCTAATATATTTTTCCAAAATACCAATTGGAAAAAATAACAATGACTAGTTATTAGGAAGCTACACCTAACTATATAAGATATAAATTTAGCTATGCATACATATATGCTTCTCAAAGACAGGCTTATTTTTGCTGTTAATTTCACAAGTTGAAATGAATGATTGCTTGCTCTAATAGTTAAGTTTCAATTCAGAATTTCCCAAGTTAAAGAATACTAACACACACAGTTAAACAAGTAGTCAGAAATGCTACTTATGCTTGGGCTTCTTAGGGTGACCACTAAAGGAGATGTCTTTACAAAACATACAGAATTTCACAGAACACAGGATATTCTAAATCTGAAGCTGGAAAATAAGCTTAGGAAAAATAGTTCTAGCTTAGAAGCCTTTTTTTTTTTTGGGTTTTTTTTTTTTTTTGGTAAAGGTTAGTCTCTGTTCTACTCTTTGTACTCTAACAGTACATGACCCAGAAAGGCAAAGAGTGGTTAGACATCAAACACCTACTTTTCCCTGTGTACAAAAGTGTCTACAAGTACACAAGGTGTCCAGGCTCCTACTATGGTCAAGGGAGATCTATCCAGTACAGTAAGTGGTGACTAAGGACTAAGTCAAATCATTTAGACATCTGAATTTGGTTAGATAAATTGCATTTCAAGCTTTGTTAGCTGTACTGATGAGGTTTCCAATAATCTGGGCTGAATCCTGCCTTTTTAATTTCCAGTTGACTACTCACACACAGTGTGTGTTCTGTTAGTGAAAACTGGTGTCTTGCAATCATCTGGAAACCACCAAACAGTTTTGGTAGCCTTGTAATAAGCAGCACTGCAAGGCTCTATTTCATGGGTGAGCTGCACCTGTCATAGCTGTTTATGTTTTGAAAAAAATTAAACTTGTAGTTACACCTCCAGGGCTAATGAAGCCTTGAAATGGTTGATTCGATGTCTGATGGCTCAGGGGCAAGGTCTACACACAGAAAACAGAATAGTGCCCATAAAATCCATAAAACCCAGCACCCTGGGTGCTGCAAAGTGATTATGCAAAAGAAAATAAGGATTCAATATTGCAGCCACAATCAGACATGCAGCATCAAATCACGAGCCTTGTCTAAAAGGTGTCAGAAGCACCATCTCAGCCTCTCCTCCCTGACCGCTGCTTTATCCCAGCCGCTAGCATGAGCACAGTGTGGTCCCCACCTGGCTGGCTGTCAAATGTGCCTTGACCATCCCTGGCCTCAGTATTCAGTCTCTTATGTTGGCATGGTGATAGAAAACCGAGTGTCAGCAGAACATGAAAATCTCTGCAGTTTTTTCCACATTGTTACTTGCTCCTGTGGCCCAATAGAGAGATGGGATGTTCAGCACACAGCCTGGTAGAAATGGGCAAATTATAAATGAAACTGCTGGGGACATTCATAAACTGTGCTGTGAGAAAAGTATCACCAGCTGTGTAAAATGATTTTAATATTGTCAATAATAAACTGTTCATACCCTCTGCAACTTCCTCATGAAACATCCTCAGCCAATCTCCAAAGAAGACAATGTAAATTGAAATTCTTAAAGGATTTAGGAAATTGAGACCTACTTCTCATTCTAGTGTGAATTTTGCCACTGCTTCTCATAAGAAAAAATCATGAAGGCCTAATAATCAGGTGGACATGAAGGAAAGCATTGAATATAAAGTTTAAGGATTAAGGAGCCTAGAAGACCACAAATCTAATAATTGTTTCTTACAACTCAATGTTTTCCTTGGCATGCTTACAGAATTACTGTGCTCTCCTACTGAACATTCAAAGCTTGAGCACTTCCCATCTGTTGCTGGTAGCTGGGGTCCCAACTGTTCACATTTTCAGGAATGTGCCAAAGCACTGAGTCACTCTTTTATTATCTCCAGCATACTGTTTTCAAAACTGTTTAGGACACTCAGTCTCACAAAGTCATTGATGAGGCAAATTCTTGATACTGGTAAAGATTTTAAAAGGGAAGTTTGTGGAGGAGTTTTTGTGATTATTTATCTTTAGGAAGAGATAGCACCATGTGTAAGTCAGGTTCATAAAAGTTATATTTCTATTCTTTACAATTAATTTGTTTAATCTTGCCAAACAATTAGTCATAAGCTTCGCATTTTACTCAGGAAATAGTCTTTTAGGACTATCATGGAATATTATTAATTGTGATTTATATTAATTATATGTTTATGATTCCAACAACTGTTTGTTCTTCAGTATATTACTCAGTCTCTTACAGCATTTTTGGGGTCTGTTTATTATAGTACTCCTTAAAGTCTACTTTCTTTCAAACTGGCACTTAGTAACAGGTCCTTCACCTAAAATGTACTGGCAAGATCCAATATCCAATACAGAGATATATAATCCAAGGAAAAATATAAACCTTTTTTTTTTTTCATATTCAATATCACCCATATCATCATGCCTCATTAATACCTCAAAAATAATATGAATCAAAGTCAGATATATATGATGGGATAAAACTAGAAGCATCTTTCAGGAAATCTTTCCTCATTTTAAAAGAGATTGGAATCTATTCCCTTGTAATCCAGGCCAGGCTAACACTACTCGATGCATAGACATAAAAAAACATTTCACTTGCTTTCATCTGTGAAGGATGATGCAAAGATCCCTGCACCAAGGAAGAAAAAGGCTGTCATCCTATTTGGTACAATTTAAATATAATATGGACATCCAACCAAGAGCTGAAGATAGAATAAGCCATCTGACATTTTATCCAAATCAACAGGCAGTCTCAGCTTGGATGTGCATTGTGCAAAAAAAGAGATACAGGGTTTGTAGATCCCAGCTGGCTCTTGCAGTGCCAATATGGATTTGCCTTTTCTGCACTTCAGAAGGTTACTCTAGACATATAACCTTGAATAGTGGGGTGGGAACACCTGATTTTAAAAATGTTTATGTCTCATTACCATAGTATGTACAAACGTCAATTTTTAATTAAGCAAATACATTTTTGCTTTTTTGTAACTGAAGAACTGAGACACTTAGTACAGAAGATCTGAAGTTATTGCATAACTCCAGCTATTGGCCAATCACCATATAACTTGTTCTCCTCACCATAACACTTTAGAAGAAAAATTCATTTTTACATGAAAATATGAAGCATTCTAGGTAGTCTGGCAAAGGCTATCAAGTATGATTTCTTTTGACTATGAAGCTTTTCCAGTCATTACAGTCAAAGGAACTGTTTCATCCATGTAACAGGGACCTCAGACCTTGAAGCACATACAAATCTATTATTTTATGAGAGGGACAGCATTGTAGCTAAAAATGTTATCAGAAATATGCCATTAAGCACATCTGCAGGATTGGTCACAAACCCTACAAGCAATTCTACTCTTCTCCAAAATATTCTATTGGCAATGAAAACTGGTGCAAATAGCTTCATGTCAGAGGCCTGCCTCAGTCCTTTGCCACAGACAATGTGCCACGTGTCCTTGTTTGACAAGGTATCTGTGTAAAATGACATGATTGTGACCTTCCTGTCTCCCATTTGCATACAGATACATCTAGCCCATACGATCCATGAGAATGAAAAAATAAAAAACAGCAAACCAATGCTCAAAACATACTGGAGTAGAATGGCAAAGATGCAAAAATGTGGTGAGCAATGACACAGTGGGCATGTACTGTAAAGTTCAGTTACTGTCGCAGCATGAAGTGAACATCATATGGAACAGGCGAGATTTTAAAATTAACACCTATTGTCCCCTCAAGTGTATGACCTGGGAGGTCAAAGGCTGCTTCCATATGTTGCAGGTAAAATAATAATTTAACTTCTTGACATTACCATCTTTCTTTTGCATCTCTACCCCATCAACTGAAGTTGAGTGGAAACTACTGATGAGGCCGCACAAATAGAACATTACCCTGAGTAACACACCATAATTTTGGTACTGCCTGCCACTTCCCAAGGGAAAAAAATAAAAAGTTTGGTCTGTTACCTTAGTTTCTTTCACTGACTTAGTTTTCTAAATAAAGTAGTAAAGAATACCCTTCTGCAGATTCTTCTTTGTTTCTTGGCAGTGATGCCAAAATGGTTTTTGCTTTTATATATCCTTCATACATATTCATAGTTCTGTAGACTACTGTTGTATAGTTATATAGCTCCTGGCTAATTCCAGTACTTTTCCTATCCAGGAGAGGCAGAAAGACAAAACACATTCCAAAGGCCCCTCTTCTATCTTGCCTCCTCTGGGAACCAAGGTAAAAACCAGCTTCTCGAGATACTTTCTCATAAAAAAGAACAGCTAGTACAGCTAGTAGGAAGAAATGGGGGGTTCCAGAAGAGGTGGAACCAGGGGGGGGAATTATCTCATTACTTGTGCTTCCAATTGGAAATTCTTGTCAATTGTGCCCTGTTGGAGTCCAGGGCACAGAGAATACTTCTCTGCCTGTTTTGAGAAGCTCTGATCCTCAGCAGAACACTGCTTTTAACCTTCGTCCCTGGAGAAAGTTACCAAGGCTTTGGGATGAGTTAGAATCCACAGGTGTATGAACTAGAAAGCAGTATGTAATAATGTATTAATGTTCTCACAGGGTGAGAAATTCAGGGTTTTAGAATTTTAATGCAGGAGTATATAGGAGGCAAGATGGAGAATTTTGGGTGTTGTCTCATCTCCTTCTTGTTCTTCTTCGGCTCCATTTTCTGTAATGTTGGTGGCACAAATTATTGGCTAGAGAAAGCCGTAGCGTAGGTGTTACGTGAATAGATTAATAAGAGTTATTGGTAGAAAAGTAGAAACAAAGTACATTTTAGAAGGTAATTGGACTAAACAGCTTTAAAAGACCTTGAATTTGGGTGCCTGCTCTCCATTTTGTGCCTTGCTTTCTGGTGTGCTAAGTCTGGTGCACTAGACTTCTGATAAGAGAAAAATAAACAATAGACTAAAGGCTGAGAAACCAAGAGTCTCGTCTGTTTTTCATCCTTGGCACAGAACTCACAAGGGGAACCCTCTCCAAGGGCCCACAAGGAGGGTTTCCACTTTTGTCAGTTCCACCAGAAACCTGACAGTGCTAATTTGTTAATATTTTAAAACTGTACTCACCCTATGTAGGGCAGGCACTTTTCCATATCTGGCACTGGAGGCCTCCAGTTAATGAACAGATTATATATTACCTCCTATACTAATATTGTCTCAGAAGTTTTTTGTTTTGTTTCTAGGTCTCAATGGTCTTTAGGGCATATTTCTATGCATGATTCAAAATTACATGGCAGGAATTTTGCTAGGACCTTGCACTAAAGTGCTGTTGGTCTTGACTCTTTGACCAGATAAGGACACAGCCTAAATCTTCAGGGTGAGATGCCTTCCCAAGCAAAGAGTGGGAAAAGGGGAATGAGGAAAGAGGGAAGTCTGTCATCCAGAAGTGAGAGAGAAGGCTCCCAACCAACGAGAGTCTCTGTTCCATACCACGGGGGGGCACCATCCTGCATTTTAGGTAATCAGGTACTTTCAATTGCTCATAATCCATCAAGACCTTCAGCTGGTATGTGAACACTTCACCGTTGGATTCAGAGACAAGCTAATTTATCCAGCTAAGGATCTGGCCTAAATTCATCTGAAAGGGGATTTTAAACATGTCCTCTGATAATATAACTGGATAGCACATAACTAGAAGAGCCAATTTCTTTGCTCTAAATCGAAATTGTGCTTCTGCATAGTGGAGATAGAACAGTGCCTTTGTTCCAGGACAAATACAGACCTGGATGCAGCATTCTAATTCTAACTTGTTTCTTACAAATTTCTGGGTTGGAGATCATGTCTAATTGCCAGCCATCTTGTGCATGTAAGGGAGAGGTATTTTAGCTATAATTAGTATAAATAATTAGAGGTTCACAAAAAGGCAGAACCCAAAAATGTCTCATAAGAAAGCATTCTTTGTGCCATGTGTTTCTGTGCACCAAATTGATTTTCAGTCCACACAACCTCTTTCATTTTTCCAATTATGAACCTCAGCCTAATTTGGAGCAAACATAAACAGCAGGTGAAGATGCGAAAAGGGCACTTGCTTCTGACAAACATTGTGAATCTCCCTTTTATTTTTAATGCTGAAACATAATCTGCACAGATGATAAGGTAATTAAAGCATAATGGATGTAGGGTAAATTATAATGACTTATATGGCTTAGGAGAAAGATGCTTCAGAGTAATGTATAAAATGCCTGAGAACAGAAAATAGTCATTATGCATTACCAGGCCACTGACAGATGGCTACAAATTATAAACTCTTAAGGAATTTTAAACTGAATCGGACATAGTGATCTTCATAAAAGAACCAACAAGAAAATTCTTTATCATAATTAAAACAAGGGCAAACTTGTGACTTAAGCTGCAAGATGAGATTGTCTAGGTGTGGGGAAAAATTCATCTTCTGTCAAAACACTGAATCCCTTCCTAAATATGATCCTCTGTATACTCAAGAATATACTGGTTACTTTAGGTCAATCCCTGTCATGGTGGCCATTAAACTTCAAATTAGTTTTAAACAGCCATCCATTTCTTAAACTCTACAATGACTCAGAGCAAACAGCCTGTGATGAACCAACAGTGCACGAGACAAAACATGGGGACAGCCCATGTGTGTCCTGCTGGCACTGCTGTGGCTGTCTAAGCCAATGTGCAGACTGAGAGGTGCCCATATCCAGCTCTGAAGCCATCCTCTGAGAGGAGGCTTGTAGAATGAGCACAGAAGACTTCAGTTTAGCAAACCTAATGGTGGAATAAAGGCTTGGGAAGTGGACAAGGGAGTTAATGCATCTGTTCGATCTTACTCATTTAAAAACTATGGCTAAATGAAGAGCTCCACAAAATGTTTTCAGATAATTGCATAATTGAGCCTAATAAATGTTTTAGTGTTTTATTAGTAATTCTTAGAGTAGAACTCCATTGTAATGTAATATTACAGTCTTCATTATATAATCTTGTCTAGTAAAATTTAGCTGACAATTCTATTTCATTTTTTCCTTTGGCACCTTGTTTAGATTTCCATCTTAAGTAGGACTTCAAGATACACTTTGGCAGAAATCTTCCTCACACATAACATCTCATTTAAAAATTAATACCTTGCTGGCTCTGCTGATCAAACCTGGAAGAGTTTACATTAGTGTTTTAAAACCAGAGTGCATGGTTCATTAAAACCCAGCTTCACTGAGCTTAAAAGAGAGGTGAATACAAATGGGTGCAAGGGAGACTGAGCTGCTACTACTTTATTTCTTCTCTGCTCCTACAGAATCTGACTCATTTACACTGCAACCTTTAAGCCTGACCTTTCTAATTTGGCCCACTACATGTGATAAAGTTTTCTCTGCTGGTGTGTATGTTCCCATGCTAAAGGAGAATACAAGAGACTCAAGGGCCATTCTTTAAATTCGTGCTATTCTGCATAATTGTCTCATATCATTCTGCTAGATTCTGAACAAGTAAATTCTAAAACTCTAGTGCAAGCAGTGATCCAATTTAAAAAACGGTATAAAACAAGGTTGTAATATACCCAGTCTAAGAGATACAGATCCTATACTAGAGAATACTATGAAGATATAAATCCCCTCACCTAAATCTCAGCAGATCATTTCTGAATTTGGCTTGTAAGTCCACAAATATCACTCCTAATGCATAGATCTATTATACTACTTTCACCACTGTAGATGATCATGTTTCTTCCACATATTTCTAACTCAGTACATGAAACTCCAACCTACATATGTTAAAGCTGAAATAACTAGCATTTTGTTGATGTCAACAGGATTCGAAGCATCCTGTTGACATCAACAAAAGGCTCAGCTAAACTACCTCGAGATTGCCTCTGAAAACAAAATCAGCACAAACCATGACTATGTGGGACTCTACCTTTGTCAGTGGAGTTATCTACTACAAAGTCCTTGTCCATCCTGAAAGCATTCAACCCCTTTAAAGCAACATTCAATTTCCTAAACAAGGAGCTTGACTGGATCAAGTCACCTCTCCACTGTTCAGCCCCTCAGAGCTGCCTCCACGTTCAATCCCTTCAATCCCTGTAGCTGCTTTGGCTGTACGGATTTACTTACAAGACCTAGGATGCTCCTTCAGATTAGGAAGAGGCTCTTCCTCTGCTGTGCTCCAACTAGAATGGGGTTAGACAGGGCTCACACAACATCAATTACACCAGATGGATTTGTCACTGATGGTGCAGAATAAAGTTATTGCAAACACTGCAAAACCTGATTTACTGCTCCGTGTCTAGATCTGGTTCCCTATTTGACCTTAACATGTTCTAGCAGAAAAAATTCACAATAGTCAGGAGCACTGATAGAAAAACTCTTAAAACCCACTTTATTTTGCATAGTTTTTCATTTTAATTTGTCTACCAAATGTGTTAATTCAAGGATTATATGATTAATTATGGAAATTGTCTTCACCAAGCTGGTGTCAACACATTGATTTGTTGCCATGTCAGTATTCCCTTTGCAATTTCCCCATATGCAAACAATTCTTGCAAAATCAAATACAAATATATTGGTTTTATTTGTCTTTAACTAAAGTTGCCAGCTTATTCTAGAAGACAAAGTGACTTATGTTTCAGCATCCTTAGTATTCAACTCATATCAGGTGTGGTTCTCAGGTCTGCATTTTTCCTGTCTGCATTTCTGTAAAGTTAGGACTTGAGTTTTTCATTTAAGCTCCCTGACTCAATTGGGCAAATTGTGATATAGACTCTCTGCCAGATGAACATTTTATTCTTTTGATAACCAGCATGAACAAAAACTACTTTATTACTCCCAAGGCAAAACAAATGCCTTACAAAACTTTGTAAACCTTACCTAACCAAACTTCAAATGGGATTTGTGCCATCTGTGGCTAGTGGAGAGCTTCCTCTCCAGTGCAAACTGCCTACTTTTAATGCTCCAACAGCTTTGATCCTCTTTCTTTCCATAAAAGAAGTGCCAACAGTTTGTGCTGCCATCCAGAAGGACTTAAAGAGGCAGGAGAAATGGGCTGACAGAGCTCACCACATGAAGAGCAAAGGGAGATACAAAATCCTCCAGCTGGGAAGAAACAATCCCAGGTACCAGTGTACGCTGAGGAACAACCAGCAGGAAAACCACCCTGCAGAAAAGGCTCTGGAGGTGTGGTGGAGGGTGTGGTGGACACCTCACTGAACAGAAGCCAGCAATGCACCCTGGTGGCAAAGAAGGTTGGTGGCATCTGAGAGACATTAGGAGTGCTACCAGAAGGTCTGTGGAGGCAAGCCTTCCACTCCACTCAACACCAGAGACACTGTGTCCAGTTGTGGGCTGCCCTTCACGTGAGAGATACATTGGAAAGTCTAGCAAAGGGCTGTAAAGATGATAAATGGGACTGGAGCATCTCCTCTGTAAGGAAAAGCACAGAGCTGTGCATGTTCAGCCTGGAGAAGAGGAGCCTCAGCAGCAAATCTCATCAATGAATATGAATGCCTGAAGGGAGGGTGTACAGAAGGTGAGTCAGGCTCTTTTCTGTGGCGCTCAGAGACAGGACCAGAGGCAATAGGCACAAACTGAAACACAGGAGGTACTGCCTGGACATAAGGAAAAAATTCTCCTGTGAGAGTGACCAGGCAGTTACACAATGAGGTTGTGGCATCTCCTCATACTTGGAGATATTCAAAAGTTGTCTGCATACAGTTCTGGGCAAGCAGCTCTAGGGGAAGCAGCTTGAGCAGAGATGTTGGACCAGATGACCTCCAGAGGTCCCTTCCAACCTCAGCCATCCTATGATTCTGTGAAAAAATGTCTCAGTAACCTCTTCCCCTTGGAGAGGTAAGATTTACAGAGTTTTTGCAGGACATCAAGTTCTGACTCCAGTTACTAAAGGTAAGAAAGTGTTATTAAAGAAGGTATGAGATTAATCTGTGTGGTGGATTAGCTTTGGCTAAGGCAAACCTCCACCCAGCTTCTCACCCTCCTGCTTCCCCTCCAGTCAGCAGCACAGGGGTGAAAATAAGGACATTAAAATAACACCCTTCCCCTACCTCCCTGCCCCCCATTCCCAGGCTGACTCCACATCTACAGTTAGCTCCTTCCCTCCCAAATTTTCCACCTTTCCTTCACCCTGAGCCACACAGGAGGATAGGGAATGATGTTTGGGGTCTGACTCCAACAGCTCCTCTTAGCTACTCCTTTCTCGTCACTCTTTTCTCTGATGCAGTGTGGGCTTTGCATGGGTTGCAGCTGCTTTTGGCCATATCCACCTTTGGCTTTGGCAATGGGCTGCAGCCTGGCTAACTGCTCTGCTATGGAGCACCTCCTCTTCCTCTGGCCTCGTGTTCCCCTCTCCTTTCCTTGGGGCACTTATGTTTTCCTCAAGGCATCAGCACCTTGGCTGCAGGCTTAGTAATGCCCAGCAGCTCCAGTCTCTCCTCACAGCAGCCCCAAAACAGCCCCTACTGCTGTCAATGTGGCCTAATCTACATAATTTTAGATTTTACCCCTTTTCACCTCCAACTTTTCAATTACTGTTTTCATCAGAATTATTCCTAAAGTGTGGCACACTGTTGAATCCAGACATCAGAGTTTGCAGTTGTCTGGTTCATTTGTTTCTCCTTTCTTTAACAATAGAAGTTCAGAAGCACAAAAGATATAGTTATGAAATAGCTGTCAGCAACAAGGGACAGAAATAGCATCTACAAGGGGGCAGTCTTACAGAGCTCAGACATCTGTCATGGTACTATCTTAAGAAGCTGGGACAGACCGTCAGTGTGCAAGCCCAGAGCATCAGCACTGTGAACAGAACACAACAGAACGCTTTGGGTGGGAAGGGACCTTACAGACTCTAGTCCCAGCCCCCCACCATGGGCAGGGACACCTTCCACGAGACTGGGTTCCACAAAGCCCCATCCAACCTGGCCTTGAACACTTTCAGGGATGAGGCATCCACAACTTCTTTGGGCAACCTGTTCTAGTGCCCCACCCTCCTCCCAGTGAAGAATTTCTTCCTATTCCACCTAAACCTACCCTTATTATTAGAATATTCTTCTAAATGTACAAGTAAGTCAGAAATAATCCTTTGCAGAGAAAACAACCCATTAGAAATGGATGTTATTTAACTGTATAACATAGAAGGAGAAAGGACAGTTCCCTGTTGCAGGAAGAGATTAATCCTTTAGAAATTGACAGCTATAATTACTAGTTTCACTTCATAGTAGTCTTGCAAAAGTCAATAGAACTATTTGCAGAGGAAAATGAGCAAGTTTTGTTATTAAATCTCATTTGATTATTCAGGTTTCACTCATTTTTTTTGTATCCATCAGCGTAATTTTTTCTACCCAAAATGCAGAATCCCTGGGCTCAGAACATTCTACCAGTTACCACAGTGATTAATCTGCTCTAGCAAGATTAACAATGAAGAGAAATCAATAAATTAAATAATCTCTTTTCAGCTTAATCCCTTTTTTATTTGGTCAATAAAACTGTTGATTGAAGACTGCACCAAAAGACATGTAATTTATGAACCTAATATCATGTAAATCAAGAAAAATGGATGGAGGTCCTTTTACACACCATAGATATCCATATATACCATATATATTTACACACCATATATACCTATGAATGATTTTCATTTATTCAGGTTTGTAATTTTTGATGTTTATTACATATTTCATTCAAATAAACACACTAAAAATAAAGACCTCTGTATGTGTCTATAGGTCTCTCTATTAATTTCGTGATGAATGTTCTATAAATATATTATCCACCCAGGTGCAGAGGTCAAAGCTAGGCCTTCTCCCACACAGAGGGAGCTGTGGAAACCAGGTGGGATACACAGCTCTGCCACACTTGGAAGCACAAGGATTCAAGTACTTATGTCAGTGACAGAACTTCTAGGGCAGAGAATTGAATTCCTTTTCTCAGTCCAGCAGAGAGACATTCTCCAAGGAGATGGGACTGAGAAGAGATGGAATTGAAATCCTTTCCTTGAGAAAGCAGAACCAAGTCTCCTGCATCCTGCATGAGTGCCTTACACCCAACATGGAATATACAAAGGAGGAAACCTAGCTAGATCTTTCTCTGCTGTGAAGCAGACAAATCTTTAAATTATTTGCTTTTCATTATTTGGAAGCAGCTAATTAAGCATCTCTCTTTAAAACACAGTTTCCAAGTCAGTGAAGTTTCCAAGAGAGGCAATTTAAGATACATACAGTCACACTGAAAATGTGGAGGATAGAAGAAAACACACCCTATATATGGAACTGAGGTTTTTTTCTTCTAGGCTAGAAGGGGCAGACAAGGTATAAAGGGCTGTGTCAATCCTATTGTAGAAAGCAGATAGAAGGATAAGACCAGGTGATGACACTTGTTGGCAGGACCACCTGATAGTGTCCCTGGAGTCACCCCAGACAGACCCTCAGGGGCAGCACTGGCCAGTGCTTCTCACTGGGCCCAGTGTTCTTAGCATAATCTTGGTATCCCACCTTCCTGCATTGTGACAGCAAAGCTCAAAGGTAACCAGGGCCTTTCCCTCCTGCAACCTGCTGCAAGCTCTGGTGAGGCTTCGAGGCTCTACTTCAGTGGCCTCCTGTCCAGCCTGCCTCCCTAGAAGCACCCAGCTGTCAAATAACAGCTTCCTGATGAGTTTTGGATACCACTGAAGTTTTCCTTACAGGAAGGACATAAGCATTACCTGTGATTAAAACTTTTGAGGTGACAGGAACTGTTCATGTTAGAAACATGATCTTTAGTTTTTATGTTATGGAGATCACTTGTCATATATTTTGAACTACCTAAGCAGTGCTTGTGCTTTCCAAGCAAGTCTTGATGGTATTTAAATCAGACAATGAAATAAACATTGCTGCTGCCAAACAAGAGACTGGCCAGAAGTATAAGCTTAGATCAGCAAGACCTGAAATAATCACAAATCTGTGGCTCACTTCCAAGTCCACTAGTAAAAAGCTAACTAGAGAATAACCTAACATAGAGAGAAGGAAGGGGATTCTGATCAGTGTTGCTGGTTTAAGCCCTAGGCTGGGGCCAGGGACTGCTGCCCTCCCAGCTCCAGCTTCAGCCCTGGCCATGGCCCTGCTGGGGAGGAGGTGACACACACACAGCCCCTGTCCCCCAGCAGCTGCCTGGCAAACCACAGCCTTTGTGTGTGGCTGGGGGCCACTGCCAGGCTGCAGTTGGCAGCTCAGGAGAAGGAAAGCACTGAGGAGAAGAAAGCCCCACCATGACCATCACTCTCCTCCTGCCGAGGACAGCAGGATGCTGGCGCTGTGTCACAACGCGTTCTGCCCCTCCGCTCCAGGAGGCAGGAAGCTGTCAGCCTGCATTGGCCAAGCTGCACTGGAAGGATAAGCATGATACACAAGGAAAAAGGTCTATATTTGTAAGCTTTTCTTATGTAAGTGTTTTAAAGAAGCATTTTTTTTAACTTTTTCAATCAATGTGGACAATGAGTGTTGGTATTCCTGCAACTGGACTAATAATTCACTCTTGGTATATTTTGGTTAGACTTTTGAAGTATTCACCAGCATAACAATAAATTTTAAGTTCTATATGCATATATATATATATATGCATGCATAATGTCTTCCCTTTTGGCAAAAAAGAAATAGAAATTTGAGTGCATCATCTGCTGCTTCTTGCTTCAGGGAGTTTTCTGTTAGCTTTTTGGCCTTTCTAAGGGATCTTATTTCATCTTCCTGACTGCTTCTGTGAAAAACACCTTCATGAGGGCAGTGGTCTATTACAGGGACCAGACACAAAGACCTGAGTCTAAATAAATTACCTGTAACTACTTGGGAAGGGTCCAAAAGAAGCAGGAATTGGACTGAGATCATGTCTGCGTTCAGCATAAATTCCCCCTAACTGTCAGAGTAGAACTTCTCCACAGTACTTTTCATCCCTGGGGTTTCCAAGGCACTTTACCTATGAAATCTGTGTGTTAATTATTCATTGAATTCTGGATTCATTTTCTTGATCTTTGATACACAGTAGTTATTCTACAGGACACAGCAAGAGTCTGGGTACAGAACTGGGGTAAAGAAGTAAATTGTTAATGACACTATAAGTGAATCATAAGGCAGAACATAGTTACATGGCTGAGTGTATTTTCCAGCTTAAAAAACAGCACCTTCAGCAACATAATGCCTGTGAAATTGTCCCATATATCAATTTGTTAATAAAAAATCTGTGTCTTAATGAAACACCGTGACTTTTTACAGTACATTGTACTTGATAGCCATAAAACTCTTAAGGGCTGCGACCTACCAGTAAAACCCCACAATGAAAATAATCCTTCCCTCAGATAAATTCATAATGAAACTCTTCTATTTTGACATTTTGAAGTAATTTTGATACCTGGAATTGGGAACTAAATGAAACTTTCTCAGAGGCCACAAATTTCCATTACAGAGACAAATTTTCAAGAACAGTAATGAGTCCTTGGCATTTAGTACAACTGCATTTTAGTATGATTGGACATGCTCTGGAAGAAGAAAAGTATCATTTTCCCCTCCTCAGCTGGAAGAAAAATGACAAAAGAAAAAGCTGCAGAAGAAGCCCACAATGCCAGCTTTGTCAGGGAAAATTTACATCTCTACAGTTTTAAAGGAGAAGGCTTTCTGCATTTTTCCATTTCTGACTTTCATGTCTGAATTGGCAATTTGCCTGAAGGACTGATCCTCTGACAGAATTATTGTCAGGGAGGTCAGCTGTAAATTTCAATCAGTCAGTACAGGGCACAAGGAAAACATTGTCAGGAGTATTTTTCTCCAACTTGGCATCAGATATAAACACTGAATGTATGGCTCTAAGCATAAATCTTCAAATAATAATTCACCCTGAAAATTGATAATTTTTAATTCTAACTACAGTCTGCTACTTATGTACAAAATCTCCACTGATAGAGCTGCTTTTCTGTGCTCTGAAGAAAACTTTGGCCACACTTACTAGAGCCGATGAACATCTCAGAACAGAGAAAGCAAACATTATTTTATTACAGATATTAAAGCCCAGGAATTACTGGGATAATCACTTGCTAAGCAGTAAATTAAGAGGAACCATGATTATAGACGTAAGAATTATATTGGACATCCATATAAATTATATCTAAAATAAGACTAAATTACAACATTTGTATCCAATTTCTGGTGTTGGCAGTTCATAGATTTGAATCATGGGGCTTTATCTTAAAACTCTAGATTTGTTACTGTCTGAAGACACCAAAACATTACTACCAATTTAAATTAAGCGTAAAAAGCAAAGCCAGGGGAAAAACCAAAACAAAACAAAAACCCCCAAACAAACCAAACAAAAAAACCCCAACCAAACAAAACAACAACAAAACAAAACAAACAAAAAACGAACCAAAAAACAACAAACACACTTTATATTCCTTCTGCTTACAGTGACAAGCTTGAAAATGGGCCACAAAGGCAGAAGGCTCAAAAGGATATTGTCAGAGGGCATGTATTCTGGCACATCTAAATGTATCATCATAAGTAACTGAATACCAACCTCACGTCATAATTTTCTGAGTCCTGACAGGGTATTAAACAGGTGAGTCCTCTTCTGCTTTCTGCAAGTTTCCAGACACCTTCAGTGCCAAACATTGTGGTGCTGGCTGAGCTGGGACCTTGGTTCAACCACGTAGGGTCATCCCTATGTCCCCTAGAGAAGACACAACCTGAAACAGGAGAAGTGGAATTGACTATTCTGGTTTAAGTTGAGTGAGAAATTGTTACCAAACTTTCTAGCACAAGTCTCCATTCCAGCAGTACATCCCTCTGACCCCTGTGACCTTGAGGGTACAGCCATAATATTTTGGCTGCTTATGCACATTCTCACTCAGAGACTGAAAGGGCAAGCAGCTCAGGCAGAAAGCCAAAGGCAGAGCACATAAATCCTCACAGGTCCAAACCCGGCCCTCCCAGTGCAAGGGAGCTCAGAACCAGGTTCACACAAGCTCTGGATGTCAGTGTTTGAAAGAAGTTCTCAGAGTTTTCCTGCAGGTTCCCATGGTACTGTACAGTGAACTTCAGCCCTGCCCTGCTGACATAAACTCGAGTCTTGTGTTAGCAGGATAAGCAAAATGTTTTCACTTCTACTTACCACTTAAGACAAAAATCATTTCTGTGGTACATTCCATCCTCTGGCTACAAAAGTCTTGTCTTACTTGATGGTTTGAGGATTCAGAAAACACAAACTGAAACGGAAAGGCTCTTGCTATTGCAATAAAAGGTCTTCTACATCCTCTGCTGTTTTCTAAGAAATAAGCAGTACTGGATGTGTACAAGAGCTAGGACAAAAGTTCCAAACCTAAGTTTCTCTATACCAACAAAAAATGTGCAGACAGGATGGAGAAAAGAAGATACTTTCTTTAAGGATCATCTTCCTCTTTCAGGGCTGGGGACATAGAGAGGATTTTGCAGTATTGGGGCAGGGTCTTCAACAGGCCAAAGACTTGAAATGAAACCATGACCTTTCTTCCACTGTGCGCCTCCTGTAGACACAAAGCCTTATTAGGACACAATTAAAACATATTATATAACTACTAGTAGTAAAAATTCACCTAGAGAAGGAAAAAAAAGGTTTTTTTAAGTCTGTTAACAAGTGTATTCCTGCCAACAACATATTTCTGTGGAGAGCATACATTGTAGACTCCTCATATAGGTTCTCCCAGCCCATCCTGCCCTACACCCCAAGCGTGTTCCTTGAGTGCGTGGCTCAAGCTGTTCAGGAGAAAGACACATATTATCTTTTTTCCTTCTTAGAGTTCCCATTTTAAACAGGCTGCCGCAGCAAAATACCTTTATGTTCCCCAGGGAGACATTGGGGGGGTGGGGCAGTGCTGTTGGTTTTTGTTTGTTTATTTCTTTTTTTCCTTTAAGAAAAATAAAAAGGAGTTTTTGCCATTACCAGAAAACACAAAGAAAGGAGAAGAGCTGGTACTTAGGAGGAGCTGGTGGGGAGGCAGAGAGGTCCCTAACAATTACAGTCTCATGCTGGATCCCAGCCTCAGGACATCTCTTAGGTGGAACAGGAGTCCATTTTTTACAGCAGGGTGCTATGGATTACTAGTGACAATATTGCTGCATGCAGTACTTGAATTAGAAACCAGAAACAAATTAAACTGCTTCACCCTTTGTGTGACAGAGTTCATGAAAAATCACTGAAAAAGCTATCACAAAGCAGGCAAATTTTTCTGAAGAATGTTTTCCCTGTGCTGGCAAGGTGAAAGCCAGCTTGGTAACAAAATAATACTTGTATTATTTTCTTGATGCTAAGGGGCTCAATCATTAAAGTTGTGCTAATAAAGTCCTCTTCAAACATCTCATTAACATCCTAATAAATCAATTAAGGGACTAATTTACCACAGTGCCATTTTGCCACTTGGCCGAGTGGCAACAGGAGACAAAATAATTTCAGTGAAAAGCAGGAAAAATCTGCAGCACTGACTCCTTTTTGTTTCCTTTGCATTACTATAAAGATGACTTCACATTAGTTGGAATGAGGTTAATTTTAATCAAATTTTCTCTCTTCTTCTTACCTTAAGCACTAAGTGGTTGTGGCAAGGTTAGTTAAATCCTAAAGGACAAGATGAGGTTTTGCTGTCAAACTTCTACCACAATATTCAGGCAGTCAGGGATGCACAAGCTGTGATTTACTCTTAATGGGGCACCTGAAAAATGGTTAGTTCTAATCAAACATGACTTAGAGAAAAGACTCATGTCCACTGTGTTCATTCCTCCTTTAACAGTAACTAAACAGATCAGGCAGAAACAGAGATTTGGAAGGATATATCTACTTTGAAAAGTAGATGGATTTGTAGAATCCCTACAATTCAAATTTGTAAAATTTTAATTATTTGGTGCTGAGTGTGTCCCCAGTACTGGAGTTCTGAAGGTTTTGATTCAGTCTGCTTCTGATGTGGTCAACAGAGTGAACACTTCCTCATGGCTGGAGCACACCTTAAATTTCATTTCTGTTAAAACAGGCCAAAACTTCTCCACAGTTCAACTCCAAGCCTGGTAAGTAGGAACTTAACACATTTGGATTCACATCCAAAGTCTGCTCCTTGTTTGAACTCAAACATTAATATAGTTGCTGCCTTTGAGTCTCTCAATTAAGAGGTTCTGGCATGTGTGGGAATTTCTTGGCCTTCTCCATGGCATAGCCAAAGCTACTTTCTCTTTGGAGTCTAGTCTTCCTACCGTGGTGGGATTAAGGGTTATTAAAAAATCCTGCTTGCAAAGATTACAGGTGGGTCTCTGTGCAACACATTATGCTCCTGAAAGAGAGAATTTACAGCCAGATCTACAGGATTGCAATGCACAGGTGTGAAGAAATAGATGCATCCAGGGTTCTGGAAATCTAGGATGTTATTTTAGACAATGAAATAAATGAATTGAATATTTAAATGTCTGGCATTAATACTATTTTGGGAAAATATAAGTTGTGAAGCAGATATAGCTGAGAAGATTAGTCATTGCAAAGTTTAAAGAAACAATTAGACAGTAAATACAATTCCAATGGTTTTTTTTTTAATATAAGAAAACATAAAGACAAAGAAAACATTTTAGAAATTAAGTTAAATGTTCCAAAGTTGGAAAAAAATTGTGTCATCTGTAGTGTTTCTACATCTGTTTTTGAAAAAAAGGACAGTAAGTATTTTTAAATACTACCTTAAGAAGAACATTCTACCTGCCTTTTTTTTTAATTTCTAAGATAACAGGGGAAAAAATTTAAAGCAAAACAAAAAAAGCTGCCCACACCAGGGATTTAAGCATGAGGTATCTCTCTATTGAACCAAAGTGTTGGTCCTTGTCCTAAAAAACAGATCAGCTACCATTTCTACCTGAAATCTTTTTTTTCTGCACCAAAGTCTAGGCCTCAGCATTCAGTGACAGGTTATTTAAATCACAAAAATTCAATTCAATATTTTTTACTTCTACAATTTTACATTGCCTGTCATTTCCTATTTCTGTCCACACCACTCACCTCCTACATGCTGCACAGGCTTTTGAATCCTCCTGAAAAGCTCCAATTAATTTATTCATCATTGGTAGTACAGTATATGTCTTCAAGTTTAAAATGCATGAAGACTCAAAATTTAATTTGAATTTTCTTAATCTTGTCATCTTTGGATCTTATAATCAAGCTACAGAGTAAAGATATAATCACATTTTCTCTAGCTTTGCTAGAGAGGTAGTCTTGGGTGTTGTCTTACAGAGAATACCACTTTTCTCTGAGAGAAGACTCCTACACTTGTGTCCATCAGTAATACCCCTTCTCCCTTTCTCTTCTCCCCAATATTGTCACAAAAGGGATGGTGTCTCTGAGAACCTATTTTCATGCACACTTGCTACAGAAGTTGGGTTATATAGCAGAGGATTTGTGGCAGAAATGTACCATCAGTTTGACTTCCCTGACATGCCTGCAAAGATAAAGAATTTGAGGTTACCACACTTGAGTTTCAAGCATTTGCATGTACTTCATCCATTTCTTTTTATCCATAAGAAACTGTGGAGTTTTGGCTACAGGCCATCAAGACTGAAAAAAGGAAACATCTCTAGGAAATAATCCAACTGACCCTTGAAGCAGAAGATAGATAAAATGACCACTCAAGTTTTCCTCCAGCATACATTTTGTGGTCATGACAGTTTTGCACTGAATACTCTGTTCTGGAAAAATTGTCATTATTGTGATTTCATCAATACATGCCCATGGGAAGTTTAATTATTAGTCAATTATGATTCTATGATTTAGTAATCAACAACTTGTGTCCTTAGCAGTTGGAGAGGGATAGGTCAGAATTTCTTTTGTTCTTTAGAAGGTATTTGAAAGAGGAAGCCAAAATCACCACATTTTATTGAATTCCCTATTTTGGCACTTCTTTTAGAGATATATTGTCTAGATCAATAGCTTAAAAAGAGGCTACTTACAAATATGAAAAAAGATACATCTGCAAATATTTCTTCTTGACCTCAATGACACAGTATTACATTTGGAATTTATGAACATTTTATACATCACATTTTTATTCATCTGAAGGCTTAAGAAAAGTCTCAAAGCTTACATTTGCTCATTAAAAGAATAAAAGGGGAAAAGAACAAAGCTATATTAAAAAAATCTTATCACCATGGTAACTAAACACAAGCTAATTTTGTAACCAAATTTAGCTGCAAGGACAGAATAGATCATTACCTCTATATCACCTTATCAGAGATTAAGAAAACCCACAATAAATTATTTCTCAATAAATAATAACTACCTGAATACAGAATTCTAAAAAAGTAATGAAAAGACATAATTTCAGACATGTTTGTATGATATCATCAAACATGTTCAGACAAGGTCCTTTGTTTTAAAACTTTTAGAGGTTATTGGCAAAGAAGAAAACCTGTGAAGTTAATGATTACTTTGCTTTCAAAGAAGAATGCAATGTCTAAAGGCTAACTACCTGTGCTATTGAAAATATTCCCCCAAAGGTTTTTAGAGAGGATCAAAACTGTACCCAGTGTTTTGCACTGAGAAAAAATTAGGAGATGTGTTTGGGAGAAGTGCACAATGAGTGATGAGCTGCTCACCTTACCTACACACCACCTACCCATGCTCCAAATGTATGAGAATTTACAGGGGATGTGAATTTTTTAAAATGCCACAGAGTGCAAACACCTCAGACCAGTAAAGGCACAAGAAAGATCTGTCAGACTAATTACTATCAGCAGGCAAGAAAGAAACATCAGATTAATTTCTGTGTCCATTTAGGATTTGACCTTTCAGCTGAAGCTACCAACAAATGTTTCCATCTAATGGCAGTTCTGGTGGCAGCTTCTGTGACATGCCCATCCATCCACAGCCTTCTACCCCTTGCATCCTCCCAGTAACTAAACACCCACTTCATTATTAGGACCTAGATTGCACTGAGCAACACATTTTTATGGGTTAACACCTATGCAGCCCTCACAGAAAGCCTGGACTTCTCTACTTCAGTATAATATATTGCCTGCTATCCTGTACTTTATTAAGCAAAGTAATAATGTGCAATATATCAAATTCCCCACCTAAATAACTTAGTTTAGTGATCATCACTTCATGGCATACTGCAAATGTTCCCATTTCCATTCCTTTTTGAAGACTTAATCTGCTATTTAATATGCAGAGTCTTTTTTATAGTTCTAGTATGGACAAAGCTATTCCATGAAAATAAAGCTAAAGGAAAAATGGGGGTTTTTGAATTTTTTGTTGTTGTTTTGGGGTTTTTTGGTTTTGTTTGGGGTTTTTTGGTTTTTGTTTTGTTTCAGGTTTTTTGTTTGTTCGTTTGTTTGTTGTTTTTGTTTTTAATAACTTTTTGTATGGTCCCATCAGGCCTAATAGAACAGAAATAAGTTACATATCTTACATTGTAACAAATATGCATTTCTTTCAATTCCCCATAAAAGCTCATAAAAACATTTCTCAATAGCACTGTCAGCAAGTTTTCTTTCAATACTTCCTAACAACCAGTTAATTATACACTATGTCAGGTGCTAGACCTTTTTTCCCTCAGGCTCATTGTAGGATTATCTTCATTTTAACTTCATGTTATTTCTTGTGTGGTCAGATACCATTTCCACTTACCAATGAATATTTCAGTATTTTATATTAAGTATTCATTGGAGAAGGAAATCAAATGATGCTGTTTTGCTTCCCTAGCAGGTAGTCTAACTACTGGCCTGTACAGCCCCAGCCTTTTCTGCTTTCTGTCTTTCACTTAATGAATTTTTAAGTAGTGTTTACAAAGTGGATTTATTACAAGACAATAAAAGTTAAGGACTGGTGGAAAAACTTCATAGTCTCTGATTCTTAAATCAATGGTCTCTAAAAGAAGAAGAGGGGGTAAGATATACACTTAATCACGTTAAATGATATCTAAATGTGTATTGGGACTTCTGTGTTCCAAAAGCACATGTCTGTATTGTCAATTCTGCCAGTACTGTTATATGATAGAAACTAAGTGATTTGAAGTTACCAGAGTTTAGGCAATGATGAGTAAAATTTAGCTGCAGAGTCAGGTTCAGTGGCTGCAAGCCTAATGGATGTTCTGTGAACATTAGTGGGAGCTAAGTGCTGCTGAAGCACTTGGAGGAGCATGTGAGTACATCATCTTCTTGATGTATCCACAACAGGGTATCCAGACTACAGGATTTAGCTGATTGCTACAGAGACAGCAAATAGCTTTCTGTTTCTTAAACAACCTCAGCATGAAAGTCATCCTTGGGAGCTCTGTGGAATTAATTTTCCACATTTCACTCATTCTTTTATGGGTGGTTTCCAACTCTAGATGAAGTGCAAGTGAGTGACGACTAAGGAAATATACTGAGCTCTTGAATAAAAAAGAATTTTCTCTGGGTTTAATTATTTCTAATTTTGATGCCAAAAATAACGTCAAGTGAAGCATGTTAAGAATTCAAAACCATTTATTGAGAACATGCTGTCATAATTCAAATCCATGCTATCCATGAAACAATGCCAGCATCATCTCACTTTACAATAGCAAGTCATTTTAGCACAGCACTTCAGAGGCTGTATTAAAATCTCCAAGAAACAATAAACATCTCGAAGCACATTTCATTAAGATTTTGTTCTGAAAAAGTGCAAAATGAAATAAAGCTCTGAGAAGACAGGCTCGTTGAGGTATCAATGACATTAGGAAAAGGAAAGTATGGATTTGTTCTCTCACTGCAGCCTCACCTCAGTGGATAAGGGTAAAACAACACAGGCAGGATAGGAAACACTCCAATTTTCCTTACTGGCCAACTGAAACAGGACTGGGAGAGAGTGACCACCCAGAATCACACCTACCCTGCATATTATAAAGGGACTGTATGATAAGAAGACAGTAAGTTGAGTAGACAAGGTTGGTTTTAGAAACAGAAGAGGAAACACCCATGGATTCACCACACAAATCTACTGAGACCTAACACAGGTCTGAGTAACTGAGAGTTATGCCAAAAGCCTACTTGGTTGCCTAACTACCACAAGGATAACAACTAAGGAGAGCTAAAACTTCATGGACAGATGATTCTGGAAAAGCCTTCACATATTTGAAACAGCAGATCTGCAAGAAGTCAGTCCAGCTCTACACTACTGATTGCCAAGAGGCAGGCCTCTTAAGAAGTGGAAGACAATGAACACCTTATTCTCCACCTCTGCACAAAACCAGTCACTTAGGAAGCATCTTTGCATCAACAGAAAAGATGGCACTAGTAATAAAAGAGGCAAAAGAACTCTGACAAAGCACACCCACAGAGTAACAAGTTTAATAAAAAATTGACCTTTTCCTGATTGAATGACTGAGAAAGCAAGACTATGCATCCCAAATGCAGATATTTGGCATTTAAAGACAACCTGACATACCATTTCTCCCTAGAAATCAAAAAGAACTGGGCATGGAAAGGAAGCTGGAGGTCTAAGCAAGTGTAAGGGAAGGGAAGAGAGATGGCCATCAGGCAAGTTCAGCTGCTGTATGAAAAGGATTAAATGGTGTCTCATCAGCTCAGAGAAGCCATGCCTGGAACACCTCATTAGCCTGGCTGGAACAAACAGCATCCAGAAAGAGAAGTGATAAGGAAGAAGTCTTGCAGAAAAGAACCTGACGCTGCATGCTCTTTTCTTTCTTTTCTTGGGTGCAGAGGCAAACTTGCCCTGTGAGAAACTTGACAAAATATAAAGGGCAACCTCTCCATGCTCAGGTAAAAGAAGTAAAACATTTACTATGCCAGGAGTTCCTCTACTTCTGGCAGTCAATGACTAGATAGGTCCTCTTGGATCAATATCAGACTTCTATTGCATATTGTGAGTAGCTCTAAGAAATGGCTCTTCTTTCAAAACACCATACATTTTAATTTTTATAATTCCACTTGTGGATTATACCTGCTGTTTTAGGCTGAAGCCATTAAGGGACTCGTAAAGTTAACACTGCAGTTAATCTATTCCTACAAACTCTTTAAAAAATGGTACAGCCATCTTCTAAAATGTTCACCCAACTAATGCCTTTATTTATTGCTGTTGGTTAACTTCTATCGTTCCTAAATTATTAAGTCATATAGTTCTAAATTATTTCTTTGTCCAAATCACAGCCTAAAAGCCATTTTAATATTCTCACATAAGTTTTAAGTGACTGAATGACCTTTCTCATTCCCTTTCCTATTCTGGTATATGGTCTAATAGAGCATCCAAAAAAGTAAGCAAACAACTCTTGGAGAAAAAAGTATTTATTATAGCTTTTTTAATATTTCTGTACATAGGAAAAAATTCTATTTTACTTTTTAAAAAATATACTTAGTTGAAAGGAATTTTCTTTCTGGCATCTTCTTTATCTGGACTATCCAGGTATTGTTAAGATTACACACATGCAGCCAAGCAAAGAATTTTTTTCTTTTGTATGTCACTAAACAAAAGTTAAGACAGAAAAGGGAGATGAAGGAGGATTTATGACGTAACAGGATGTGCAAATGCTTCAGACCTTTCTCCTTCTGTATTTGTGAATAGGAGTGTAGGAGTGACTCCTACAAGTGCTGCAGTTAATGCTAGACTCTGTGTAGATGAGATTAGGGGACAAAGAGGAAGCATTCCAAGGTTGATAGTTTATAGTGATGGCCTTACCTTTCTTCCTCAGGATAGCTCAAGTTGTGTGCCAGGGCTTGAATCTTCCCTCTAATTACTTCCTGACCCAGTGAACAAAACACATTGGTCACACATCCAAGTCTTTCCTGCTGTGATTTACTCTTTACAGCACTATGCTGGGCCATTAGACAAATCATCCATAGCACTTTCTAAGGCCATGAGTCAATGAGTTGGATTACTGCCAATTCACAAAAGTCCTGCTAAAACTAGCTGTTAAAAGTTATTCAGCAGCAGTCCTGAATTTCTAAAATTATCAGGACCAGAATTTAAAGGTTCCACATAATTTGCAATGGCCTTTGGTACCCTTTTGGAAAGCAACAAAAAAAATTTACACTTTTAAATAGCCCTTATAAGAAATGTTTGCTACACATAAAGAATCTTCATTTTCATGGGCCCTCCTGGCAGTCAGGAGAGCCAACGCTGTCCTGGGGGACATCAGGCACAGCATCACCAGCCAGGCAAGGGAGGGGATTGTCCTGCTCTGCTCTGAGCTGGGACAGCCTCACCTCCAGTGCTGGGGGCAGACTTGAGTGCTACAAGGTAAACAAGACCTTAAATTATTAGAGAGTGTCCAAAGGAGGGCAACAAAGATGGTGAAAGGCCTCGAGGGGAAGCTGTGTGAGGAGTGACTGAGGGCACTGGGTCTGTTCAGCCTGGAGAAGAGGAAACTGAGGAGAAACCTCACTGCAGTTACAGCTTCCTCATGAGGGGAAGAGGAGAGGCAGGCACTGATCTCTTCTCTGTGGTGACAGTGACAGGAGCCGAGGGAATGGCCTGAAGCTGTGTGAGGGGAGGTTTAGTTTGGATATCAAGATAAGGTTCTTCACCCAGGGGGTGGCTGAGTACAGAACAGGCTCCCCAGGGAAGTGGTCACAGCATCAGCCTGACAGAGTTCAAGATGCATTTAGACAATGCTCTCAGGCACAGGCTGTGACTCTTGGGGATGGTCCCGTGCAGAGCCAGAAGCTGGAGTCAATAATCCTTTTGGGTCCCTTCCAACCAAGCATATTCTGTGATTCATGACAAAAGTTACCATTTTTACTTGCAAACAAGACCATCTGCAAATCTAGATATAGCTGATCTTCACTTTTTTTGGTCTGATTCTTTGCCATTGGGGCAGGGAAGGAGACATGCCCGCATAAACTACTGAGGCTATAAAAGGAAATCTTGGTTCATTTAGCGTGGCTTGATCCTTGCAAGTGCTCAAATAGTCTTTTGAAAGGAGAACTGATGAATTTATTATATACGTACCACTTATTGCAATCAAAAAAAAAAAAATCCAGGCCTCCTAACGTCTCATGTAGTATTCAGTAAAAAGAAGGATTAATTCTACAAAGTCAATACTATTCTTAACACTCAGAAGTTCTGCTGCAATGATGGAGATATGAAGTATGGCTGTAGGCACAAAGAGCCAAACCTGTGATGGAAAAGCAAAGCTAGACTATTCTTTTTTTTATCTAAGCAGTAGTTTAGACTGAAATGATATTCTCAATAGAATTTTAATCAGTATTCAGGTGAAGTTCTTCAGCATGACTATAGTGCTCTCACACATGGCATCTAAGGAGCTATTACAAATAGGTTTTTGCAAGGTACGACATTTTTGCATCACTTCTTCTAAGTACCTTAAAAACCCAACTGTATCATTAATACCTCAGTCTAAAGCCTAGGATAATCTTTAACAATGAAGGATATAAAGAAGGGGAGAAAAAAGCATTTAATAACAAATGTGTCATTTAGTCATGACCAAATATATTTTAGGGGGGCTTCTGCTTAATTTCTGCTTGAAAACACAAGTCCCCACGGTGTGAGACTGAGCAATATTGGAGCAGAAACCATCTGTCTGTTCTACAGGAATCCCAAGAGATGTAGATCACGACTGAACTCCATTATTGGTGACATTTGACAAAGCCATTAAAAGAGAGTGCTCTCATTCCTACCGCTTACAGCGAACTATTGAGTAAATCTAGTTAAGGTGAAGAGTACAAATTTGGAACAAGATGAGGACAGGAAGGTTGTAGGGGCATTCAGGCCAACAAGAAGCATTTGTAATGGCTAACAGAAACATGAATACATATATATGTCTGCATGCATGTGTAAATGCTGTTACAGGCACACACAGGCATAAGGGCATTTGTCATGATCACTCAACAGTGAGCCATGGGTTCCTCACTTGTTTCATCAAGGTCAGTAAGGGAAGATTGACTTTGAGCATGAAGATATTAGTACCTAAGGAGATCATGTATCTGAAGTAGATGGCAGAACATGAAACAGAACAGATGATGAATCAAGCCGAAAGTGAGAACCGACAGAATGTGAGCAGACAAAGGAAAGGAGTTTTCAAGAGCCTTACTGCAATGTAGAAAAGGATGGGATACATTAAAAAAAGTAATTTCCAGCTTGTGCCCACTGTCTCTGTTCTCACCACTGGGCACCACTGGAAAGAGCCTCCCTTCAGGTATTTCTATACATTGATGTGATCCTCCTGAACCTCCTCTTCTCCAGGCTGGACAGTCCAAGCTCTGTCAGTCCTTTCTCATATGAGAAGTGTCCCAGTCCCTTACACATTTCTGTGGGCCTTCAGTCATATGGCCACTTCAATCATTAGTGTTTCAGTTTTCCTGTACTCTTCTGCAAATACCAGGATCTTTGTCTCCATCTTTTTGAAAACCGAAGCTTTTCAGCCAGTGAAATTGCTACGCTATTTTCCTGTTAGAAGATCAAGGAAAATTATCTTCAATTACAGATGTTCTGATGATTTCTGTTCTTGTGATGTACAATATCCCTTCCCAAATGGATTTGAAATTAGCTAGAGAATACAAATATTCCACACTCTTCATACTTCAAAGCCTTGTCCAAAGCCCAGCGTATACATATGAGCTCAAGCACATTTGATTTCCTGATTCTATGAGGAGGAGCTGGGGTTTACTTTTGCATCTAGAAACTAGAGCAGAAACAGCTGCTGGGAGTTGCATTTCATTTGCAGCACATTCCTGCACAAACTCTGTGTAGAATAATGCTGGGTGACATTTTAAGATCAATGTGAATCTTTGAATTAGAACAGAGCCTTCAGGAAAAGATCTGACACTCAGGGGATGCAAAAGCCAGGCTTTTTCTTTTTCTCTTTTCATTGTGATAATTTTGTATTGTCATTACACTTCTTAAGAGAAATGAAGCTGGCCTGTTTTCTTGACCCTTCAGATAATATTTTCTGGAGTCAAAACATTAGCTTGCTTCCTCTTTAAATAAAATGGGATTACAAAAAGAAATTAAAGGTTTTTAGAATTATAGCGTTCTGCTGCTCATTAATTCGTACAGTAAGAGGAACTGAGCACATTTGACATCTTTTCAGTATAATGTATTTCACTTGAGAGCAAAAATTTTAGTTATAACACCCCTTGAAACAAAGCAACTAATACTAGCCTTCAGAGTGAATCTTCATAGGGCAATAAAGAAAACTTAATGAGAATGTTATTAGTCATCCTGCACAAACACTTCAAATGGCTCAAGGAAGAGAAATTATAAAGAAAGTGCTGTGTATATGCCATGGCTTTGAAAGGAATATTGGATCTTCATTTGCAGCAATAAAATTCCATACAAATAGAAGAAAGTATGACAAATACTGTTTTTCACCTCTCATCACTTTAGCGACTCAGAGTGAAATTGCTCTGAAGCATTGAGCAGCACTTGAGACACAGGAATGGTTAGGCTGCTAGCAAAACATGCTTCATTTTGTCTGGTATTTAATTTCTGCATTGTTGGTCCTGACCCTTCAGTAAATGATGCTCTGAAATTAGTGCTGGGAGCTGCAATAAAAGGATGTGGCCACTCATCTGTTTCTTCACAAACTAGCAAAATCCTTAATGGTGCAGTCCAGAGAATTAAGTCATTATATTCATTGCCTAGTACCCAGTGTGGATTTACACAGGCTTGAACTACATACTTTAGATCCTTGCAAAGTGAATAGGGGCAGCAAGTTAAGAATGGAATACACAGCTGGCTTGCTTTCTAATTAGGATCAAGGCAGGTATCCATAAGTAGTGCCAAAGTCAGCCATATACAACATATAATTTCTTCCTGAAATTTTAGGGTGCCTGTGGGAAACAGTTTCAGAACCTGACACACTTTAAGACATATAAAAAGATTTTAGCCACAGCAGCCTAGGGCAAAAGAGAAAGCATTTGTGTCAGCATCGTAAGGTAATAAATTAATTCAGGCAGGATACAGCAGACACGGTGTCAGTTTTTTCCTCAGACTTCTCCCACTTCAGCAGTTCTCTAAGCAGAGCACAGCTGTCTAACTGTGGAAGGGTAAAGGGAAAAGCACCTTTTGTCCATCCTGTTAGCAGTAAGACACCGTGCAGCAAAAAGTTACAATACAGAAAGCTAAAAAAACCAGCTAAAAGGCTCCTGTAAGCCTCACAAATTCTTGGAGCCTGACACCAGACAAGCTCAGAACAGTTCAAACACCAATTGTCTTGCCCCAGATGTGAAGTGGCCAAAGGATGCTTTACTGCCAGCACAAGTGTTATCACACAGTCATTGCACAGTTCATTCTATGGACAGGCAGGTAAATATGCTCGCACCATCACCAGCCCCTTTAAGTCCTGCACAGGTATCAGGCCTCTCAGTAAGGAACATGTCATTTTATCATTAATTTCAGAAATAAATGATACAAATAGACTACTTTTCCAATTTGGACCTGAAGTACGTGATCATTTGGATTTGTGACTAAAAGAGCCCAGACTACTCCCCCGTGCTGTGGCTGTGCTGTGCCATAATTGCAAAGCACCAGGGCCATCCCTGCTCCTCATGCTGCTCCCCACTGAGTAGGCTGGGGGTGAGGCAGGAATCTGGGAGGAGACAGACAGGACAGCTGACCCCAACTGACCAAAGGGATATTCCATACCATATGACATTGTGATTACCAATAAAAACCTGGGCAAAGAGGAGGAGGTAGCAGGAATCAAGACACTCCTGGTTATGGCTTTTGCCTTTCCAAGTAACCAGTACACATGATGGATCTCTGATGTCCAGGAAGCATGAACATCTGCCTGCTGACAGGAAGCAGTGAATAAAATCCTGATTTTGCTTTGCTTGGGTGCACAGACTGTTTCACTTATTAAACTGGCTTTATCTGAAGCCACAAGTTTTCCTGGTTTTGCGCTTCTGATTCTCTCCTCCATCCTGCTGTGGGGCGAAGGGAAGAGGGGGAAGAAAGTAGTCAGGCAACTGGGTGGGTGCTCAGCCCACTGAGGCTAGGCCAGAAAGACTGGTATTTAGCATCAGAGGCCATGGGCACTACTGAAACAGGAAAGTGTACACCTCTCCTTCCATAGCTATTGGCTTTGATACAGTTGAGTGACTTCAGACAGCAGAGGCTGAAACGCTGGCTAAGACTGCCACCAGCCTGAAAGACAGAGCACACAGCTGGGGCAGCTGAGGACAACACTACAGTGAAAGTAAGACCAAAAGGAAAGCCAAACCCAAATCTTCCAGGTAAGGTCTTCACCTACAGTCATACCCAATCGATATCACCATGCATCTTTGTCCAATTATTATTAGTCATGTCTAAAAAGTAGATGAATCTGTCTAGACTGTAAACCAATTAAATATCAAACAGCTATATCAGATTGGCATTGTGTCCAAACCAATAAAACTAAAGGACATGAAGGGAAGGAAAAGAAAAATCAAAAACCTGAGCCCTTCATCATGATATAGGGACTACTTTAGAGCAGTAAACCATTAAGACCAGACAAGTCAAGGTTTTGGGTTTTCTTTAATACCTATTGAAAAATCTGAAGTGCTCAACATAGTGATACTTTAGTATCTAGATCTCCAGTGTGGAAATAAGTACAATACAGTAAAGATTCTTCATTAATGTCTTAGACTAAAAAATAGTGGACTACCTCTTCCAAGCTGGAGAAAAGAAAACTATTTTCCTATAGTTGATTCATATAAATTAGAAAAGTTAGTTGAAAAGATGAGAGTAAAAAGCAAACTTGTACACAAGTGGCTGTGGAATTATACTAATGCATCTTTAGTTAGGCAACAAAGGAAGAGCACAGATTTTAAGAACATAGATTTCAAGACAAATTTGCTGGCTAGGATAGCTAAGAGACAAAGATAGGGCAGGGTGGGGAGAGATTTTCCCAATTTTTACAGAATGATAGTAAAAACACAGGAAGAAAAAGAAGAGAATCCTTTAGCAGACACAGGACAGGAATTCATGAGCTGGTCAGCAGCCTGAAACTTGAAAAAAAAATCAGTACATGAAATAAAAATGGGTTAAAATTACCAAGGGTAGAAGACTCAAAATCTAGGATAGAGCGAGATGTTGTTTCTTGATAATCACAAAAAAAATTTCAGTACATGAGAGTCACAAGAGGAAGCACTAAGAAAGTGAAAAGATAAAGAAGGCAAGAATTCTGTGTGGAAAAGAAGAGGAAAGGCAAGACTCAACTGAATCAGTTGATATTGAAATGTTTTAGAAAGTATCAGACCCCATTATTATCATAATCTCTGAGTTTTCCGAATTCTGGCCTAGAAAAGTGTTTGGTGTGACCCACACTACAACTCTCACTGTGTTCTTTACCTACTCTTTTGCATTAGAACTGATGAAAATCAGGGGCCTAAAGAGAAGAAATTCCAGAAGAGATGGAAAATGTCATTATCTGCTTTTCACAGGAGTACAACAAGGAGTCAAAAAAAAAAAAAATCATAAAATAGCTTGAACTCAATTCCAAAGAAAAGACTAGAACATATAATCAAGCGTATTTTCAAGCAATGCACAGACAATGAAGATGAATATTTAACCTGTCAAGAGTAAGTCATTGAATCAGTTGCATTTTCTTCCACAACATTTTTCTATACTTTTCTTGTACACTTGGTTTTATGGATAACATCTTCTTGCTATCTTAACTGAATAGCTCTCACTATCAGTGTTCTAATGTAAGAACAGGAACATGAGTGCTAATTAACAGGGGGATGGGGAGGGAGGGGGATGGTACATCACTTAAGTGCAGCACATTACCACATTTTGATTTACTCTACATTATTTGCTTAACTTTCAGAAATTCTGTCACAAAACAGCCTGTTTCCATGAGTGATTTTTTTGTCACTGAAATTGATTTACAGCTTTTCAAAGATTTATTTTTGCCCCAATTTTTCTTGGCAGTCACCAGCAGTGGATATTCAGCCTTGCTTTTCCTTCTTAAAGAGAAATCAGTGGAAGTCACAGTTGCAATCTTTTCTTCATCTGCTACTTGACAATAATTTGAAAAAAAAGTTAAATTTCTTGTTGAATAAACCAGTAAAATGGGGAATTAATGTCAGATGGGCCACTTCTTTCTATAGGGCGAATTTAACCTCTGAAGCACGCATAACACAGACACCTATAAATGCTTTAAATCCCCATGAAAATACCACTGTGTTATAAACTATAGTCCAACACCCCTGCCTCCAATCTCCTTTTGTCGTGCTTTGACACTGGCCCAGCACCAGGCACCCAGGAGAGTTGCTCGCTCACCCTCCCCTGCCACAGCCTGGGCAGCAGAGGGAAAAGGAAAAGAAAAGAGTTAACAAAGCCTTCATGAGTGAGATAAGGATCAGGAGAAATATTTCAAGGGAAAAACAGATTCGACTTTAGTTGCAAAGTGAAATTTATTACTAACAGAATCAGAGGAGGATAATGAGAAGTAAAATAAGCCCTTAAAACACCCCGACTCTCCTTCTTTTCCACTGACAGTACAGGGAGGCAGGGCATGGAGGTTTTGGTCAGTTCATCACAGAGATTTTCTTCTGCTCAGGAAGAGGAGCCCTTCCCCTGTGAGGCTGTGGGGTCCTTCCCATGGGAGAGACAATTCTCCATCAACTTGTCCAGTGTGGGTCCGCTCTCACAAGCAGCAGCCAGACCTCACTGGTGGCAAATGTGAATCTCTCCCACGGGCACACAGTCCTCCCAAACCTTCTGCAACAAGGGTCTCTCTTCCATGGGGTGCAGTCCTCCAAGGACAGGCTGCCCCAGCTTGGAAGCAAGGGCTCTCTCTCTTTCCATGCGTCTCCCACTGGATCACAGCCTCCTCCAGGCATCCACCTGCTCCATGGCACCTCCCTGACAGGCTGCAGGTGAATCTCTGCATCCCCCATGGATCCCCATGGGCTGCAGGGGCACAGCTGCTTCACCATGGTCTGCAGAAGAGCCTGGAGCACCTCCTGCCCTCCTTCTCCACTGACCTTGGTGTCTCCATGTTGTTTCCCTCACATGTCCTCACCTCCTCTTCTCTGACTAGAAGCAAAACCCATGACTTTTCTTTTGATTTTCTTCTTAAATATGTCATCACAGAGGCATTACCAACCTCTCTCACTGGCCCAGCTTTGGCCAGCAGCATGTCCACCTTCAGAGCCATCAGGGATTTGCTCTGCCTGACATGGTGGAAGCTTCCAGCAGCTTCCCACAGGAGCCATCTCTGTGGCCCCCTGCTATCTAAAACCAGGCCATGCCAAACCAATACACATTTACACTCTCACCTTTAACAAGCAACAGAGAGACTACCAGAAAATCTGAACAGCAGGTTAGAAGCATTGCTCATGAAGCAGAGACTTTCACAAGACAGATGTTAGAGATACAGGCTCTACTGTGTGCTGTGTAGCATGTTTGCAAACCTGTCTTTAACAGCATAAACATTTAGAAGCATAATGCAGGATTTTGCAGTGCCTTGAGAGGGGCACCTTCCTTCTAAAAAAAGTGTAAGAACAGGTTAGACATAAATCATCCATGACAGGCTCTGTAACTTTCCTAAATAACAAGTTCCAAAAGTTCACAGTTCTTGCTATTAGAACAGTTATTCTAGAAGTTCATCCAGCCTGTGCCTCCAAGTCATGTGTTGACACCGAATCATTCCTGTTACCCTCCCAAGAATTTTATCTGATTTGCTCTCAGGCCTCTTAAAAGCCGTACCCAGAGCAGCAGGATGTATTCCTCCTGGTCAAGTCTCAACATTTTTAAGTAGAAAAATGATTTTGCAGTTCTTGAAGGTCAGCTACCCATCTATGTGTTCTCATAAATTTGTTGAGGGGTGAAAAGAACTGTAGCCACAAACAGTACTTGTTCATCTTGTAATGCACAGAAATTTTCAGAGAAATTTCTAAGCTAGACCCAGTAGCCATTTGTTCTTTAATTTGGTTCTGTCTGGTCACATCAACATTCCTGTCATTTCTCAGAACTCCTAAAAATTTATTATTTTATTCTACAGCACTTGCATTCCTCCTCAAACTTAAACTATTTGCAGGTTTATTAAATCTATTCTACATTTCATCATCCTGGTTCAATCATAATGTTACTACAGAATAACACTGAATACAAGGAAGATGGAAATATCCAACCTAACACATTTTTCTGTGTTTATTAATGATCAGTTAACACTTTTTGAGTGCAGTTCTCCAATCACTTCTGCATTTAGGCTCCAGGAGGTTTCCTGAGATTGCTTATCAAAACACTGTCAGGACTGTCAAAATACCTTTTTCTGTCCACAATGCCCACACCTTCTCTCATTTCAGTAAATCTATGGCAACTATTACTTATTTGCTGGCAAGCCTACAGGTACCTACCAACTATTCAACTATTTTTTCTTGGAAGCTGTTGAGGCTGGCTTTTTCTGAATACTACTTTCAGCTCTACAAGTGAAAGAAACACTCGACTTGCTTTTTTTTTCAGTGTTGTGACACATCATCACTGACTTACCCAAAAGAGCTGAAAGAGTCTGACATATCAGCCTTCTTGGGGGGTGTGGAGGGGGGGGGAAGGGGCGGGGGGCAGTGGGACAGATTTTGGGCAGGTAGCAGCACAGAAATCTGGTCAATCTGGGGACAAAGTTCAACAGGCTTAACCCAACTGGTAGTATCTTACTGAAATACCCTCCTAGTATGTCCCATCTTTATACAAAGCTAAATTTTACCTTTTCATCACTGGATTAAATCTTTCAGTCACCAGCACACAGGAGTCAGCTAACTGACCCTTTCAGTGAAGACTGGCTCAATAAAAATGTAGTAAATCCTCTGATGGCCTTAGGCAATGCAGGTTGAGATTCCTGAGTCACAGAGGAGTCGTCCCCTGTTTTCTGATGTTCACAGGATTATCTTTTACTGTAATTAAAGCCCTTGCCTTTCAGTTTTGTCCCAAAGATTATTCTGAGCTCCCCCTTTAGCCACGTAATTGAGCCTGACTTATTCCATAATGAGTTCTGAGCCCACCTGCTCAAGCAGGGCAAACACACTTGCATTCTAAGGAACTGGCAGGCAATGACAAGTCAGTCAGCTCATCTATCTCATCAGTTCCTTGTGGACCCTCAAGCATCAAGTGTGCACTGCAGTGCATCAGCACAACTCAAAAACCCCTTTGTAGTGACCTGTCAAAAAAACCTGGCTTCTCTCTCTGCAGGTGACAGCTGCTCCCTAGTCCATGCAAGTCCATTGCTCTCTGGTACCTGAACAACATGGAAGGGATCTGGGCATAGCCAAGGCATTGCAGAGATCAGCCGCATCTTTGAGTGAAAAATGTCATGTTATCAACCTGCCATTTAGATCACTTTTATTTCAACTTTTCCACTGTATGGCAAAACATTCCAAAAAGATTAAAAAAAAAAAAAAAAGCCAAAAAGACACCATATATTAGCACAACAGAAGTACAAATGTACAAATAATTTAAGATGATGGAATGATGACAGGCAGAGGTAGAGAAAGAGAAGGGGCAAGAGAGAAGCCCTTGGCAACCAGACTTCCCTAGGACATAGGGAAGCTATGACATGGATATGTCTTAGCTAGACAAGTGACCTCCAGCATGGCCAAGACAGCATCACACCACCATAATATCCAAGTCTGCAGTCCTGACATGGACATTTCTCTTTTTTTGGTAGAGCATCTTAGTTCTTGCAGTTGTCTTTCTGGAGCCTTACACAGATGGAAAATCTTTCTTCAAGAGCCTTACAATGTGATCACTTGCTGGCTGTCCTGAGGTCAGTCACTACCGTTCCCCAGACCATCACCCCACTCCACTCCTGCTGTAGTTCTCCCTCATTTCCATTACCTAGCTGCTGTTTATTTTTGCTATTACAGTAGCAAGCTGAGTGAGCCCACAAACAGATTAAGCAAGCACTACATGCTGCAGGAATATGCAGAGAGTTCCTTTTGGCAGCAAGCTACTAAAGCAGATCAGCATGACTCAGTTTCATACTCACCCTATTGTTCCCTTACCTAAGGGACAATGTATGATTATTCTTAATACAAATTGGCACTGTTTCACTTCTGCATATATACTTTTGTATTTCACTATTTAAAAAATTGATTCAAGAGTGAGAACTCCCTCTGTTTTTTATAACTGTCACTTCTGAGAATTCTGTATAAATACAACATAATTTACACTAAACTTTATATGCTACACCAAACTACACATTTTATTAATGTTACAGAAGTGTCCACACTATAAAAATTATGCTTCACATTCCTATCTCTGGGGAAAGATGAGACATAACAGAAGTGATTTTAATACTTTGGCACAACCATTCCCACCCTAGAACTTTTTAAAATTAAATTTCATTGCTGTGGAAGAGCATTTTTCCTAACTAAGAACTAACCACATGAACACATAAGATTGAAACAATGACTCATTACTTGCTCTTGGAAGAGAATAACTCTATAGCAAAGAATTAGAAGTGCTTTAAGGATAGTTAAAAACTGGCTATGGCTTGCTGGAACTGGACAACTTCAGGGAGAATCTGACAAACTCCTGAGTGGAGCACATTAGAGAGTTTTATGTTTTCCTTCATACTGATGGCTGCCACTGTAGGTGACTACAGAGCAGGATCCTCTTCAGCACAGCGGGAACAAGAGCAGCTAGCTGAATCCATTACAGTGTGAGAACAGCTCTCATCCATGCAATTTAACAGTCAAGGAAACACAAAGTTTTATAACTGCAATTTTATAAAACTCACACAGGAGCACTGTAGATTTAGGAGTACTGGCATATTTCAAAAAATAATGATGCTGTATGAGCTGTGATGAAATTTAAGGGAAATTAAAGAAGTACATCTGTCAACTAGCAGCATAATCTTTGCAGTTAAAGAGCTCAGGATCTGCAAAAGACTCACCAGGAATGGCTCTGGAAAGAGTCCAAACAATACACAGAGAGCAACAATAGGGCACTAGGTACACACAGAACATAGTTTCTTTCATCCATGAGAGGATCATGACTTAGGAGAATTCAACTACACAACCAGATCATTTAAATGGAGCTCCAACACTACTTGAGGATAAATTTTGCAATGTTATTATATAAAATGAGTGGATTCCTCAAGGCATTTAAAGATCAGTTTCCCACAGGACTGGAGTTCTGAAAAAGCATTTTAAAATATAGGCTGAAAAACAAATGGAAAATCTTAAATGGAAAAGCTTAAAAATTTGTGTTGCAGAAGAATGAGTTAAGTCCTGTATTTAATTTAAATGAAATAGGTAAATCTAAAGCCAGTCAGGAACACATGGAATAAGATTAAAAGTAACACTATCAGGACTACATTTTTTTATGATATGAGCTCTTCAATTCAAAGCTTCCCCATCGTATCAGACAGCTCCAAGATGCTGCTACAAAGATTTTTTTCAGGCACTGTCCTAAAACAGGACACTAATATGAAAACATTTCTATTTCAGTACATTCCTTAAGACAGAAATTCACATGGGTGAAGAGCAGCCCTTCTCCACGTTATTCATCCAGCCCAATGATAGATTTGCCAAATCTGAATGATGTACTTATCACTGTGTCTTTGGCATGGGACCTGGGAGCCTTACTGGGAACTGCGAACACACATCCAGCAAGCCTGTCAAAACAGGGCCTGTTCACACATTGCTGAGAGGATGAGACAGAACCATCCTCACATGATTTCCACAGTGGCACCGGAAATCTGTGCAAACAGTTGAAAGGCATTAAAACAGCTCCTTGCTCCACTGTAGGAGGATGCCAGCTTGTCAGGATGCTGATCTTGAGCTTTTTCTGAAACAAAAAATAGACACGCTTCATCTCCAGAAGACAGGGCTCCTGTTGGTAGGATGTGGATTTCTACTGTTCCCACTTGGAACTGGCACCATTTCTCTGCTCAGCAAGCCTTGCACATCAGTGCTGCTTCCCCACACCTCACATGGCAGCACTGGTTCCACAGCATAAAAAACCTTTTGTTCAGCAGGACAACACAGCTGGATGACCAATTAATGTACTTTTAGGTTTGACTGTGTTACAACACAGCCTTTTTCAAGCCTGGAGTACCGATCTGGCTACTCTTGGAATGCCTCCAAGGCCAGAAATACTGAAATTTCCTGCCAGCCAGGTGCACCGCTCTCTGGTCAAACCACCACCACTACCCTTGCCTTGTGGACACACCACAGAGCAACTGCTTATAGAAGCTGCTGCTTCTGCTTTCCTTTTTGATGTCAAGAGATGTTTAGAAGTCCGCAATACATCCAATTCAACAGCAGGGACAAAATTCTTACTCAGAGCATGGTGATGAGGATTCTTTTCCAGGTGAGAAAACAGAAGTTTGTTATACCCAAATTGAGGACAATGAGGGTAATGATCTAGCAGTACTGGGTAAGTACTGGACCCAGCCTGCATGAAGTAGAGTGTACTATCAGTACTTCAAACACATCAGCTATTAGGACATCTACAGAGAAGGACATCTCTGAATATACAAGGGACTTTAACTACAGATTATCTAAAAAGTTTGCTAACCAAAACTATGAACTAAGTTTTTAAAATACCTGGAATAAGTTTGTTCAATTTAAATGGCTCAGTTTCCAGGTAAGACTTGCTCTTAGACTAAATTCTGCCCACATGTTTTAATCTACCTTTGCTGTAAATATGAAAGAACTAAAGTGGAAGGTCTATTCATCCAGGATCAGCCCCCACTCAGCTTCTACCAAGTGTTCCTCTTTGCCACATTCCAAAATAGGTGATACAGCTCTTGAGATCTAACTCATCAAGAATATGATTCTATGATTCCATGAAGAGAGTCACAGAATGGTTCAGGTTAGAAGGGAACTTAAAGGTCCTCTAGTCTAACCTCCTTTACAATGAGCAGGGACAGCTCAATTAGACCACCTGTCCAGTGATGGACTAGAGAAATCTGATTCTCTGTCAGCAATTAAAGCCTTTTTATAGATAAAAATTTAGAAACTACAGATTAGGTTTAAGCCCTGGACACCTGTAACCAGCAAGCTCCTTTCTCATCACTCAGCTTTGCTTTTACCACCCTGCAGCATTAAGACTCCCCACAAGGCAAATGAGCCTAGAGTGAAGCAGCACTGAGCTGTTGGATACCAGATTATCTGAAATGTGGCCCTCTGTGGTGCAAGCTTTAAGTGCTGTGGATCTAGCACATGTAAGAGTCTTTTCTCTCAGCCTTTGTCTCTTCTATGAACAATTGCTTCCTAGAGCTGTCAGCCCCTTCCAGAATATTGTCAGGTACCATTTGACAAGGTCTGAAGCAGGACAGCACAGGACTGAGAGTCAGAGTTTAAAAACAGCCTCCACAAAAAAGACCACAACATTCTCTATTATTAAGTCTCTTAAATCTATGCTCAAAGATAGTTCAGGAAAGATTACAATTTATCTACAGCAGTTCTGACAGTATCCTTCTGCTGCCTCTCAGAACCAGGGACAAGACCAGGTAAGTCTGAAACCTGTTCTACAATGATTGAATTAGTCAAGTATTAACTTTCCAGGAGTCATTTCAAATACCTAAAACTGATAGCATTTTGAACTCCATTCATTAAAAGTATGTTTTTAATATATTTAATTCCTTCATGAACAGAATGGAAAACAGTTGGGTTTGTATTTTCCCTAAGTACTTCAAGCACAAAGCAGCATGTTCCAAATCTGCTAGGATCTGAAACCCTTGAGGTTTTCAGTGGGAGCGCCACTCAACGTTTTTGAAAATCACACCCTAAAATAATCCTGATATCAGACTCTGCACAACTTAAAAGGCATTATCTTTCTAAACAAGGAAATTAATAAAAATATCATTTCTTTGATACAAATCTCTGAAAAAATAAAGTAGTTGCCTCATAGCTGGGAAAATGAGGATTCCTCTGGAGTTCATATTTTTCAGTATGATTTCTTTTTTCTCCATGCACTAGAAAGATACATCAATTTTTAAGACATTAACTTCCAAGTTAAAAAAAGAAGCTGTTCCAGATTCGGACTTTGCACCTCAAGATAGAACAAAACACTCTTCTTTACAATAAACTGAAGTTTTCTTCATTAGTCCATTCCAAAAGAACATTCCATGCAAATCAGATATACATGTCACCTTACCATTTTTATTTGGAAAGATTGTAAAGGTAGCAGACAAGAAGGATGTAGATTTGCACTTTTCTAACTTAAAAGTTGAAAGAAGACTACATAAAACCCAGAATTCAAAAGCATGTAGGTGTGGTGCTTAGGGATATAGCTTACTGGTAGATTTTGCAGTGTTACATTTACTGTTGAACCTGATAATCTTAAAAGTCTTCTCCAAGTTTTCTAAATGATTCTGTAATTCTGAACTTAGGATGTAAATGGTACCTTTAAATTATATACTAAGTGTCAGAATCAAATATTTTAGTCCCAGGACACATCTTCAAAAGCCTAATACAGTGGTAAGTCCATAGGCTGTAAGTTTGGGAAGGGGCTTATGTGTGTGAGAAATATCATAGACATTCACACCAAGTCATTGCCGTCCTGACTCTGAAGTACTCTTAGTTGAAGAAATACACTTACCACAAGTGGTAATGTCATGATTAGTGTTTAGGCAGCTTAGTAGAAGCAGAGGTATTAACTCAATCTATATTTTACTTCCTTGCAGGAAGTTCCACACATTCTGGTGAAAAGGCACCATATCCAGACTGGAATTTCAGCAGGAACTACATGCTTGTTCAGCTTCACATTTACTTTGAATGTCTCATTTACAATCTCCATTTTAATGCAAGACTTTTGGATTCTTATTATAAGGATCTTGAAATTGTCCTGCAAAAATGCTCAAAAAGAAGCTGTTTTGTTTTATAGGCAACCTGCATTATTTTCTTTGTGAAAAAACACAGATGCTTATAACATACAAAATAGGGACTCAACATCAATACAGGAGGATCACAAAACTTAATGCATCTGTGACTTACCACTATTACCTTTGGCTTACTCTACAAACCAAAATTCTTTTTCTGACCTCCTAAATACATCACACTTCTAGAGGTAAATCTGGAAGAAAGCTATAAATATGGGTTGTTAAATGAGCTTAAAATGTCTGTTTATTTAAAAGAAATAAGCCTCTTTACAGCTATAAATGTGACTGAAGTGCTATCACTCATGCAACCTCTCTGAATAGAAGGAAGTTAAAAATAGCCCAACTTCCAGATAATTTTTGTAACAACCACATCTCACTAAAGCTGAAGAATTTCTGATCCATTTAATTATCCAGAATTGGCAAGCGTCTTAATTTAGAAGCAGAATTTGGTTTAGAGTATTAATAGAAAATCGTATCTTGCCACAATTAAAACAAGGCTTTTATTTCTTTTGGGAAGTACATTCAAAACACACATTTGCAGAAGAGATAGTGATTCTCAATTTCATTTCTCTGCTTTATCTGCAAGAAAAATGACCTTGCAGAAGGTTACATTAATGTAAGAAGCATTTTCAATATGAACTACAACCTTTAACCTAAGATCCTGAAAAATGTTACAGCCTGAGTATTTAAAATTATTTTGATCATTTTAGAAAGACATAAACCTTTTTTCCTTTGCTTTATCTCAGAAGCAAGGCTTTATTTTCCTGCCCATGCCAAGAATTGTATCAGTACAGTCATAAGGGCTGAATATCTGCTTGGAAAAAAGTTACTTCTACGCTTCATCAGTTACCCTAAACTGTACAGTTACTTCAACTGTACCTCTGCTATGCATAACAGCACTTAGCATTATTTTAGGATAAACCTAATAGCTATCCTAACACATAATAGTTTCTACAAGGGGGTAATGCTTTTCATAACTCTGTTGTAGGCCAACTCAAACTGTCCAACTCAAACTTGTGTGACAAACCCGAATAACAGCTAAATAACAGCTGAAAAACCCAAGAAATACAGTTTCTAGCAATAGAAGACATCTCAAAGAAACTGCATAGTTATGTCTACACTGATTATTCAGAAGCAAATCATAAGCATTGAAAAGGTTCATTAGCTTTCAGCTTAAATAGTGGAATTTTCTGAGCATGCAATTACCATCCTTTGCAGCATGGCTCTTGTACAGGTACACTCTACCCAGAAGTAGATTAAAATTTTCAGTGCAAAAATCTCAAGCCTACCCTGCAATCATTTTCCTGAAATTAAAGCAGAGAATACAGAAAGTTAGCAGATATTTCTTTTCATCTTTACCAGGAAAGGCTTTTCACTTGTTTCTGACAATCAGCAGGAAATCTGCAGCACACTCTCAGCTATAGATATTGAACAAGCAAATAATTACAGGCTTTATCATACTTATGACCTGGAACTCTGGATAAACTACCAATCACTGTAGTCCAAATAGCAAAATGAGGAACTATTTGGCAGATGTTGCTGAATTCTATCCAATGTATTCCTAGTGATCTTGGTTTATTTGACATGCCACCAAGATTTAAGGTTCTCTAGTTTCTAAATGCTCATGAGCCTCCAACATAGTAGAATCTAACTGGAGAAATGCAACAACAAAGTTAACTTAAGACAGGTCTGACAATAGCACTACAGAAGTTTTGAAAGCTCACACTTCAGAGATGGATTTGAAATATCACTAATTTAAAGAAAGCAGTGAAAAAATTCTGATGCCTTTTGGTGACTTTAGTCCAGAAAACAGGTCTCTGAAGACTGCATTGAAGATATTAAATGTTTGCTTGCAAGGTAGAACACTACTGTAACACAACTGCCAAGTTCAAATTTGCTCCCAAAACTTCAGAAAACTGGACTATCATTTTATATTTAACAGCTAAACGAGTGAGATGTGCTGCTATAGCAGCACTATAACTTTGTGGATGAACAGTAATTAATTATTCTAACTGCAAGTATTGAAGATTGCAAAAGAGACAACCAGGATGAAAATATAATGGAAGTTCTGTTTCTTGGAAGTTCCTGCAAGTTTTGATCAAAGCCAAGTATTTTAAGTCACAGCTGTTTTCACTGCTAGATTTCTTGACTGGGTGATAATGGATGTAGAAAAACAGAGTTCACACAGTAAACTTCAAAAACACCTCTAGTTCATTTTAAAGGCACAGTAAAGCTAAAAAAGTCAAGTTTCCATCACATGAAGTAGTTAGAGATGAATTCTTGAGTGTATATTCATTACAATTACATTAGTGTGTGGAAAATCTTTTAAAACCTTGTCAGTCAAATGGTTCATTGAACTCCTGAAAAATTTTAGTGTGGATGTGGCAGGTGACGAATAATCCCAATTATGAATGCTGGCAGTTATTTACTGCTTCTATGACAGAGGGTGACAGCAGATGTCTGAAGTAACTTTTGAACTCTCCTAGAGAAGCCTGCTTCTTGATAGCTGCAATTAACAATGGGCTGCTTATAAATCTGATTAATACCTGGATTAAAAAACCCTGGTACTTATTGAGTCCTCCAATTAAAAAGACAAAGTCACCATTTCAAAGGCAGATTGTTGTCTTACTGCATATAGATTATTTAGACAGACAACACAACTGGATTGGGAAGAAATTCCTGGAAATTAAGGAAATGCTAGAAAGAGGAGAGACCTATTACAAAATGTACCTAGGCACTGGCCAGGCATCTTGGCCAGTGATTCCCTAGGCCTGCACATAGCATGAAGCAGCTGCATGGCACAAAACCAAGACCTTCCCAACAATCTTCCCCAGATGAGCAGTGATCTCCCCAGGGCAAAGTTAGGGCAGAATAGATATAACTCTGCAAAGCTGTGTTACAAACAAACCTGTAAGAAACAAGTGACCATTTTTGGTTAAGACTGAAGATGACAAATGAATAAAACCCACAAAGAAAGGAGGACATCAGAGCAGTTAACTTTATTTAAATTAGCTCATGTAAGTTTTCCACCAGGGCATCTACAAATAAGTATACTCCAAGTTCTTGCTATGCTCTGGATGCAGCTTCCAGACAGTCAACATCACATTCCACCTTGTGTTTGAATTACTTGAACTTCTTATAACTAATTCCTTGCAAGTTTCCCCAGTTGTCATGTTTAAATAATATTCAGCTAATTCTAATCAGACAGCTCAGACTGCATAGTCAAATTTCAGTACCTACTCTCATTGTTTGAATACATTTCTGTCCTTTCAAATGTCAGACTGGTATCAAACAGATTGATTGATATCATTGAGCAGACCTGACTGCATATTTTCAGCTTATGAGCCACCTACAACACCAGGAGATGGACTCAATGATCCATGTGGGCCCCTTCCAACTCAGCCTATTCTCTCTGTGATTCCTCCACATTGCCACATGAATGTTTATATTGCTGGAGCAGTTGGCACAGAAGGCTTGTTAAAAGACATCAGGATTTTTTGTTCCTATAGTCCAAACATCCAGTTCCCTGTGTTCCTGCACTAACTACACAACTCACCTAAGACCTCCTCCAAGACTGAAACTAAATTAGAATTCAGAAGTTCCTGAGAGCCTGCTGTTCTGAAATACTGCAGAACGAGGCAGATTGTTCTTGAAATAACTTTAGTGTTTGCAAACATGAAAGCAGGACATAATATTAATAACTACTCTACATTCTGATAGCTATTTAACAGTTAGTCTTATAAAAAAAGACTACCTAATCACCTTTCCATGTGCTTGCATAGACTATAATGTCCCTCAGGTAGCATTAGAAGCTTAAAAACCTGTCTTTGTAAACATTTTCTCTTTCAGAGTCTGTCAAAGGATATATGAAGATTTTTTTCATCCTTAGAAATATAGCTCAGTAACTATATAGCTAAAATAGGATTAATACAAAGACAACACAAATGACAAAAAGATTTCTGAACTGTGTTTATATAAACATATTGGTTTGTAAACAAATTGACAACATTTACTTTAAATATTGAAAGAGCTTCAAACTAGACAATTTGCATTAAAGACAAAAGTTAAAAATTAATCACATCTTAATTATTCCATTGGTTACAACTAGATCAGGCACCTGGAAGTTTCAGAACTGAATCGTACTAAAACACTGCAACAGTGCTGAATGTTGTAATTTACATTATGATTTCCTTTGAGAGAGCAAAAGCCACCTCAGCTACCTGAGGATTTCCATGGTAACTTAGTGGAGTAGTATGAAAATGACTTTTCACAGACTGGAAACTCATCATTTAAATAATATTTTTGGCAGATTTTAATGGACAGTCTCTTGTTAGCTCTAGTTTTATACAGAAATCCCAGCAAAACTAATGCACAAGTCAAGTCCTTCTGAGAGTGTAAACTTCATCCAAATCTTTCCTGCAATATTTGCACTGTTTTGTAGGCTTTTAGTTGTATTTATAGACAAAAAAGTCTTACAAGTTAAGCATTAAAGTATTTAAGAAAACCTAAGTTAACAGAAAAGCATTGTGAATTATGAAATAGTTACAACAGTTCATCAAATTATACATCAGAAGGTTACACATATGATTAATCATAAAACAGTATTTTCTATATATTATTCCAAGGCAGCTTCAACATTTGCTCTCATTTAACAGTGATCCTCAAAGTGATAATCAGGTTTTTTATCCCTTTAAGTGAGTACACTCATTTATTTTATTTTTACAGGTGCAAAGATGCTTGTCTGGATACAAGTCCCATGTGGGCATGACTCTCAACATAATTTTACATTTTTTCATCTTGAAGGCAAAAGGCTGTCAATGGTAATAAGCAGACAGTTCATCATCACTCATATCTGAATCATCATCATCTACTTCACCTTCAATGACTGATTTCTTGCCTTTGCAGCATGAAACAATTAATCCAATTAAAAAGACCTGCAAATTTAAAGTACAAAGTGTTACTGTTATTCAGTTCAGGGGCATATAAGGGCAATATAAGTAAAACAAATTGGAGTGTGGTGATGCAAATGATACAATGACAACTACTGTAAATTATCCAACTCGATTCAGAGGTCTCCAAAATCCAAGTACTTACTGCAATGAATGCCCAGTTCCCAAAGTAATAGGCTGCACTGAAGAACCAAAATTTATGAAGGAATAGGTACGTCCGAGTGACAATACACTGATCTACATAGAAAGGAAATAGTACTGATTAATGCAAAACAACAACAAAAAAATCATCTAAATAGCATATAGTAGGATAATATTTTAGCAGTTATGGAGAGTATTTAGCTCTGCAGAACAATTACACTCTATTACATCTAATTTACTCTCCTGTACCAAGAAGATATACAAAAGGGACACTTGTTATGGGAGAGTGACTATGGCAGGTAGCACAAGTTACACAGGTAACCCTATTGCTACGGGGAACAATTTCTCATGTAGATGTGTCAATTATTAACTAGAATCTGTCCAAAGGTGAACTCGCTTCCTGTTTTATATAAACCACAGCCATACAAAGCACATTCTGGATTAAAACACACATTTCAGAACTACAGAAAGCTGTGTCCCTATCAGGATTACATAAGCTTTGTAAAAGTAAAAGTCAATCACATGTACACAAAAGGACTCCAACATATATTGGGCCTTCTGCAACCCAGATAACAGAAACCTTATTTGTACACAAGACCTGACAGTACTGGTTAAACCCTTCTCCTCTAACAACATGAATATTCAAGTAGTATTTTCTGATGTGGCCATATTTTTCTTGATTTCTAATTGGTAGATTTTAAAATTAAGAATCAAATCTCCAAGAAATTTTCAACACACAGAGGGCATAAAGGCTTGTATAGGACACTGAACCTGTGACATTCCAGGGATCATGCTGGAGGAAGTCCAGTAGGACACACAAGCCAGTTCATTAATTTCTCAAATGCAAGGAAGGGCATGTACTCAGTTCATTCTAAGATAAAATAGCATTTCCCAGTTGGTCTTTTTGTTTTTTAATACTATGCTTACTATGCTTCAAACCCCACCTAAAGCCCATTTCAGAGCAGGAATTGGCATGTGAATATGTTGAACACCAGAGAAAGTAAGCAACCCAGAAACTGCTTGTTTGTCCCTCAGTTCAGACTCCAGGTTTGGAAATATTCCCCAGGTGCACTTGAAGTAAAGATTTCCTGCCTTCTGAAGTTGTGAGTGATACACTACTTATATAGTTTAATAGCTCACTTTTAGCAGCCATCTAAGTAAGAAATGCCAGTGAAGTGAAGATACTTCAGAATTGCAGATATTGTCAATATCATCTGCAGCTCTCCAGCTGGTTACTTGAATAAAAAAACAACTAAAAGACTTTCAGATGGCACTTTATAATAATTAGATTAAATACATGATGATAAATATCTTGGAATAGTTTGACCTTGTGAGAATATTTCTATGCAATGTTACAAGAGCAAATAACTAAATTTTAGCTATTGTTTCTGAACTAATGTTACTTAATAGGCTGACATGACATTTTTCATCAACTGATTCCTCCATATGACTCAATTTAGAGTAAGTTATAATGAACAGCCTGAATTAAGATAGCTACTTGCTCTCCAGAATGATCAATGTGAATATTAGATATACCTTGATCATGTGGAACAAAAGTACACATGGAAAGCTACCAAGCCTCCAACACATACCCACCACCATTTAAAAAATACAACATTCTATGTACATATGTAGTGACCAAGGAACAAAGCCAAACAGCCAGGATTCAAGACAACACAATTTTTAAAATAAAGACTGACAAGTAGTAATAGTCATTACTACCACTACTACTACTACAAGTAGTAAAATTCATTACTACCAGAAGAGTAAACTATTTTTTGTTTTGAGTCCACCAATGAAGTTTTTCATTATGGTAAGAAATAGTTGCACCTAATGTACTATTTTTAAATTAAGGCTTCTTCCAGGAAGTGAATTAGCTAGTTTATTATGAACTACAATGACAATTCTATTCAAAGCCGAGTATTAAAGCCTAAAACATGATTTTGTGCACTGAAAACTCAGATTATGAGAACTTACTGATGAAATTTGTCTTTTATGCATCTCAAAACACAGTAAGCTTTCACAAAAGCATGTAGAAGGAAATAGTTTCTTAGGGAAGAGTTACAAACTGTTGTGAACAATGTAATTTATAAACACTGGCATTATTTGAAAGTCAATACAATACACTTGTTTTACCTCTTCATTAATCAACTAGACAATGAAACAGATTATCCCCTCTGTAAATCCATAGATCAAACTGGGGAGAAATAAAGAGCAGAAGTCCAACACATTAGATGGTCAGATTTAGGAAAGACTTATTTTTCAAGCCCTTTGAAACAGTCCTCAAAGTTTAACAGAGACAGAAGCCCTGCATGTGGAACAAAGTGACACCTGCAATAGTGTAGGCTGAGGGCTGACCAGCTATAATGCAACTGTGCAGAAAGCAGCCTCATCTCCCAGCAGACAAACAGAACATGTAGTTACATGTGCATCTACAACTCAGAAATACAAATGAATATCAGTCTTCACTATCTGGAATGCAACAAAAGTCCACAAAACTGCTCAGTTCTTCCACTGTGACAAACTGCACCCGCAATGGTGCCATTTTGGGCTGCCCAGTACAAAAGCAGCATTGACTTATTGAAGCAAATCTAGTGGAGGACCATTGCAACAGCTTAGAGCACACAGCAGACAACGTGTTCTTTCAGCTTGAAGTAAAGGTGTTTGCAGGTGTGTCTTACTGCTGTCTGGTGGGGGCTTACAAAGTATTCCTCCTAGACCTGCATAATAACAGGACAACAGCTGACAGAGCTGCAGCAAGAAATACACTAGCTAAATAGTAGGAGACACAATCGACGAAACAGACTGTCACTCAAATTCAGAGCTGGAGGGATGTGAGCAACCTGCTCTACTTGCCTCTTGCTGGGGGGTTGGACCGGACTACCTCTTAGGTCCTGTGTGTGCTCAAAACTATTACATAAAGGTAGATATTGAGACAACACAAATCTAAATAACAATGGTATTTTTGGATGGAAAATCCCTAAGTGAGAATGTCATTCAAAAACAAATGAAGTCTGTGTCACCAGTTTCAAGGAGAACCTAGTTTTACTTAAAATACACTCAAAACTCCAAAGGAAAAGCTACAGCCTTACTGTGCTTGAACATCTAAGCACTGCAAAATTTCAGAACCTGAAAGTATTGAAGGCATAGCTTCAGATATCCAAGAATACTTATTTCATACAGCCTTACTGCCAATAAATCAAAGGCTGTGTTGCAAAAAGCAGCTGCTGTTTGAAGGTTCTAGGTATGGCTTTGGTCACAGATCAAATTGTTGAGACAAAGTAAGCTCAGGAGTCTCTACAGGAAGATGTTAACAGCTATATTTAAAAATCCCGCATTTTGTATCTATTATTTTATTTCACTAAACTGGGAGAGTGTGTCGATCTGATGGAAGGTAGGATGGCCATGTAGAAAGACCTGGAACAGCTGGACAGATGGGCAGAGTCTAACAAGATGACGTTTAAGTCCAAGTGCTAAGTCCTGCATTTTGGCCACAATAACCCCCTGCAGTGTTACAGGCTGGGGACGGTGTGGCTGGACAGTGCCAGGCACAAAGGGACCTGGGGNGAAAGGTGGCTGCAGTCAGGTGGGGTTGGTCTCTTTCTCCAGGCAGCACTGACAGAACCAGAGGACACAGTCGCAAGCTGTGCCAAGGGAAATACAGGCTGGACATTAGGAAAAAGTTTTTCACAGAACAAGTGATTAAGTTCTGGAATTGTCTGCCTGGGGAGGTGGTAGAGTCACCATCCCTGGATGTGTTTAGAAAGAGATTGGATGTGGCACTCAGTGCCATGATCTAGTTGAGGGGTTAGGGCACAGGTTGGACTTGATCTTGAAGGTCTCTTCCAACCCAGACGTTCTGTGATTCTGTGATCTCACAACCTACCATCTTGATCAGTATTTCACAGTGTTCAGGTCACTCAAGTGCTTCCAAAGTCCACAGACGTTTATGTTAAAGATTATATTTCACATATCATTTCCACATTTCACTGGAAACAGATTCATGGAATAGCAGCAACAGCTGTCCCAGCCACAAATGCTGATTTTTTTCTTTTCCTGTTGGCTAAACAGCAAAAAATTATTGCATTCTTAATTGCCCCCTACTCATTAGTTTCTAAAAGTGTTTTTTTCACATACTATTTGAGCATATCTCCACTTACTCCATATTCTTCCCTGCTGTTATATATATATGTATGTATGTATATGTATGTATGGATGGATATATATACACACATATGTATACACACAGAATTAATAGTAGCCTCATTCAGCTGCTGAGCCTGTCTTTGCAGTTGACAATCCAGCCCCTCCACTGCTGCTCCCTCTCTGGTTTCACAAGCTAAAATTAATCACCTAAACAAAGCTTTCACAACTTTTGGGTTGTGGCATCCCATACCACTTATCTTTCTCTCAGCTAACTTCTCCCAGAAAATGCTTAGATTTGAATTCATCGCTCATTCAGCTTTCACAATAATGCAAGTATTAAACAGCTTCAGCACCACCTGCTTCAAGGTTAACTTTGCAATAAAATTGCACCTTTGATCCCTTATCAGACTGAAAAGCATATTGGAACACATACTACTCACATATAGCAGGGATCTGAAAATATTTCCCAACTGGTTGTATGTAGCTGCAGTAACTCCCCACTTGGAGATGTGAATCACTAAGCTTCCAACACTTCAAGCTGACAGCACTTTGAAGTACTACAGTGCACAACAGAAGCATGAGTATCAAATCACTCAGATGTTAAACAACAGTTTGCAGCTATCTAAAATCTTCTAAAATCTAGGTCGAACACACAAGCAAAAAAAGCTGCCTGCTGTTTCATCCCAGTTGTCTGGCTTTGGTGCAGGGTTTTTTTGCTTAGCTGGAAGTGGAAATGTGATGGCACCTAAATTAGACCTGTAGAGACCAAAAGTCTAGCCAGATAAAGTTTAGTCCAAAAAGCTATCTTATTCAACAGAAGCTGCTCAGTAGGTTTGGAATCAAATCCTGACAAAGGAAAATGTTTAGCAGGCTAAGGAGAAGCCAGAAACCTGGAAACCAGGAACTAATGAGGAACCTGGAAAAGCTATTTGGAACAAGTTATTTAGAAAGCAAACTTTTTTCAGTGCTTCAAGCAACAGATAAATTGTGTATGATACTTCTCATGGCCTGTCTGCAAATAAAACACAACCTGATATAAAACTAGACAGACAGAAAAATGATGTAATCAATGTGAATCAGTCTGGTTTTATAACAAATAGATCTGATTTTGTAACAAAAGTTACAAGTCTAGATAACCAATAGCTATTTGCAGTTATTTTATAGTACATGAACAACTGCAGCAGTCACAAAACTTCTTGATGATAATTACACATTATGAATGTTTACATCAAATGGCTTGAGAATTTTCAAGTCCCACCAGTGCTAGCAGGGCTTTATAGCATGAGGAGACTTCCAGTAAGATCTGCCAAGATCCTGTGCTGACAGAAGAAAAAGTCACTAAGCAAAGTTCCTAAATGGTAAATAATAAAAATAATGTCCTATTGAGTGATCTGGGTGTCACATTTTTTCCCCAACAGCCAAATTTAAATGAAGTGACATGTATGAACAGGATTTGCATTTATGTATGAATGAAGGATTTAGTTGTAGAAAGAAGGTTCTGGATCTTACGACCAAGCACAAACAAATTTTAGCTAAACATAGCAAGAGTTTTCACTACTTCCCTCTATAGCTTTAGAGCCTGTCAGCCCTTTTTTGGCCGTTTTAGATTTGGAGCTCATCCTAGCACAGTTATGGCATTAAAATGCAAAATTTCACCCAGCTATAAGGTTTCTATTTCACTTTGGTTATAGAGAATCTGTGAGGGTGCCAAGATTTGCATGTATTAACAGACTAGGTGAAAAACATTTAATGAGATTTCAGGAGCTAAACCTGTTAATCTCATTTTTCATACATTTAAAGGATGACTAGATTGTAATGTTTGTTAAGTACCTTCAAGTGAGGAAACTACTAATGCTACAAGTCCATGTATGAAGTGAAAAGGTACAACATTAGCCAAAAGCTAAACCTGAAGCCACTTTAATTCCAAGGAGATAATGCCCAGTTTCTACAGGGAAGCAACAAACCCGTGGATCAGCCTGCTGATGGAAAAAGTAGTCTGCGTGCTTTGTTCAAAGTGGAGAGCCTTTGAAACATTGTGTACAATTCAGTTTAATTACAAGCACTGGCCACATGGGTTTAAAGACAAGCCATAATTGTTACTTCACACCTTTGAATTGCCACCTTAAACTTGAAGCTCTTAAAGAGGTATTTTCTGAGTCTCCCTTGAAAACCTTATTTTTAAGTAACTAGAGGCAAACAATTGTTATTATAAAGATACACCCAGTGATAAACATCAAAGGCAATACTCCAAGGATGAACACAGATGCAAATGTGTACAAACTAAGCAGCAGACAGCATAATCTATTATTACCATTCTTATCAAAACCTCCTCCTTTAGGAAAAACAATTGCAGGAATTGACATATTTACACTGGTTCATCAGTGAACAATGTACTGCAAAAAGATATTTACAGCACTCTTAGCTGCTCATATTGTCTACAGGTGCCAAACAGGGCTTTCTGTGCTCAGACATGCACCACTGTCCTTATCTATATGGAGTTCTTATGGTTATAGAGGACTTTGAAAGTGTTAGATTAGAAAAGTATAGATCCAAGGTAAAGTACTAGTAAGGTCATTGACAAAGCAACAGGAAAATGAAAAGTACTCACTAAAATCCTTTGTGTGAAGGATTTTGTAACTTTTCAAATTAATTAATTCAGAACAACAGGTTCAAGTGATAACCTACAAGCGTACAAGTTTCATACAAAATTACTAATATTGAGTGTTCTGAGCAACTTGCTTGTGGTTTCCCTTTGCATGTCTCCTGTATTTCTCTGGAAGAGAAACAGAATATGCTTCTGTTTTGGCATTTGTATTTGGGCCTCCTTTCCATAGGAGGAATCCATATCTAGTCTTTATTCAAGCAAAAATAAAGCCTGAGGTCCTGAACTTTTTGACTTCTAGCTAATAAGAGTGTCTCAGAAGGCAGCACAGATCAAGTTAATACAGTAAAATATCTCATTTCAAAGCCTTAGAAATGAGATTTTTTTTTTCTTTCTCACTTCACATGTAGTTCCAAGTCAGAACAGGTCTATGAAAAAGGCCTAGCAGATAGACTGTACCCAGCATGTAACAGGCCTTGGGCAAGGCCCATTTCCTCAATGAAGGAAGAGAATCCAAGGAGGATTCAGAGCAAGTTATGCATTTAAAGTGAGTGATGCTTAGAAACTAGATATTTTAATCTAGAAAGCAGCAGGTAGTGTTTATCAGATGTCATAGTTCAGGCTTGCAGCTGAGTCATTGCTCATTTACATTAAATCCCATTAACCTGTTAAACTAAACTTATACCAAGTTTTCAACACATTAATCCTGCTGCAAGAGTCTTAACCACATAATTGAACTTCTTTGCTTTACCTTACACTCAACTGAATTGTGGATCCAACATTTCAGCTGTCATCAACCTTGAAAACAGTTATCAAATTATATTTTCACCCAACTTTGAATACTGAAAACTAAAGCTTGTTTTGCGTATAACAACTATATTAAACTTGCTGCCCCCAAAAGACTACTTAAAAAGCTTTTTAAGTTAACCAGAACACAAACCTTTTGTGCAAGACGCTTAACTAAAAAAAGGTACTTAGACTTATAAGATGTACCCTGCTCTATTATTTTTTGTCTTCTATTGTATTTCATGCAGTGAATACTGCATATTGTGGCCCTTATCTGAGTATAAAAGAGATTTACCTCCTGCATATCAGCAGAGACAAGCTTTGCTGAATTAAAGCAGATAAGAATGCTAAAGCCCCACAAATTTTATATATATATATATATAT